>JAFFZH010014520.1:22163-48169 GCA_018420115.1 Euura saliciscinereae
GAAAATTTCAATAGCTTCAAAATCAGTCCTGATGATTATTGACCTAGAATCGACCGGAAGTGAGGTATCAGCGAAGAATGTAAAAGGGTTTCGATCCCTTCACATTTTGAGTAGTAATTTCATCGAAATTTTCAAGGGAAATTATTTTCTGTCCTTTCACTTTTTTTTTATTACCGTAGATTCACGCACGGGTTGATATCGGTTAGTAACATAAACCAATTACACAGTGAAAATTTCCCCCTATACCGCGTTCTATTCTGATCCCATTCCTCTTTCCCTCTGTATTCTCACCCCTATCCGTTTTTTTTTCGTCTTTCACCCCCTTCGTGCCATCGCGTATGTATATATATATATATATAGAACCTCCTGCAAATTTCCGCCACCAAGTCGTAAAACACTGTAGCCCGTCAAAATTTATGCTCTTTGTTTTTTGGGATTAAATTTTCCCCAACCCACTGCCAAAGCCGTTTGAGTTTGTGTAGGAAACACTCGTACATATATATATATACGTATATATATATATATATATATCCTTTATAGGTAGCGCAGAGAAACTACGATTTGATGGCAATAATTTATGCACGTGATAAAATTCAGGCCATCCGGCAAGACTCTTGCTTCGAAACGCTTCTTTTCGAAATGGGAAACCAACCAATGTTTTTTTGTTTTTTTTTTTGTTTTTTTTTGTTTCAACACTTTTCTCTGAATTACATTTTTTTTTCTTTTCCATTCTTTAATTTTTTTTCATTTCTTCACTTTTTCCTACTCAACTTTTTATAGAAATAAAATAGGAAACATTTCCGAGTGATTTTCCCCCATCACTTGTACTTAAAGCGAGGTGAAAATTTAAAGAATAATTGATACTTCATCGAGTGGAATTTTAGTCCTGGGATAATGGAACTAATTTTTGCCTTCAATATTTTACCAGAGAAAATTATTTACGTTTTGACACTCGACATAAAAACATGAACAATTGTCAGAAGAAGTAATTTTTCAGTCACTCAGTTCGATTAAACGAGCAAAGTTCAAGCCCCCTCGCAATCAGAAGGGGAACCCAGAAGAAAGGAAAGAGGTAACAGAAAAAAAAATGAGAGAGAGCGGACGATGAAGAGTTTCGTGCTATAGTCGGCAATTAATCACCCTAAAAGTTGATCCTTTCTGTTGAGATGAGAGGTCCTTATTACTCACTTATCAAGCATCATCTTTAAAACATACAAAGTTTGAAGTGACATTATCAAAGTAATTTAATTATCAACATGAGGTGACCAACAAGTGCTGACAGTTGTTCAAAAGTCAATTTTTTAACGAAAAATGCGAACTTGTAGAAAAACACGGTCATACTGGACTGAAATGTGATAATTGAAATCATATTTTGAATTATATATCCGAACTAGAAAAAATTGATCATAAAATATGATCATATCACTACCATATATGATCAATATATTATCATATGAAGCGATTATAAACATATTTTAGCCTATTTCGACAAATCTGAACTAGAAAAGCGTTCATATATGATCATATAAGTATCATATATATGAGTTCAATAACCGATGTATGATCAACATATCATCATATTCGTCCATTTGACTCGCATATTAGGATATTGTGTCAAATCTGAATTCATAAAGTGGTCATATATGGTCAAGTCGCCAATATATGATCTATATATTATCTGATATGACGATCAAAATTATATTTTAGCCTATTTCGACAAATATGAGTACGAAAAGTGTTAATATATGATCATATAAGTGTGTTATATGAGTCTAATAACTGGTATATGATCAACATATCGTCATCTTCGTTCATTTGACTCACATATTAGCATATCGTGTCAAATGTAAACCCATAAAGTGGTCAACTAGCCAATATATGATCAGATATATCGTCTTATATGGCGATTAAAATCGTATTTTAGTCTATTTCGACAAATCTGAACATGAAAAGTCTTCACATATTATCTTATTATGCACACAATTCCAAATCCAGTTTCCAATCATTTCCTCACATGTGAACCGATATTTGATGATATTTAAAATCAAAAGTCACATCGCACTGGATATTTGACGATATTGAATGATCATTCTTTTTTCTATTTTGAGGTAAAGAACTGACAGTGTCACAGAAGGTTCGCGATACGAGCACAATTGAGGAATACTTAACCTAGCTTCGAGTAGATCCTTAACCGATGTAATTATAATCATGCTATAAAGCAAGACCACGAGTTTCTCGTCTCACAGTCTCAGAGTTAAGAGAATGAAATTCACGCTCTTAATCTCAAAAGCTCAGCGTTTGACTTCAGTCAAGAATTTTGTGCAGCCTCTCAGTGGATTTCAGGACTTTTGAAGATTGACGAGGA
Organism: Euura saliciscinereae; assembly: GCA_018420115.1. Lineage (NCBI taxonomy): Eukaryota > Metazoa > Arthropoda > Insecta > Hymenoptera > Tenthredinidae > Euura > Euura saliciscinereae. The sequence goes on from JAFFZH010014520.1 coordinate 24,529, forward strand.
ACACAAAAAAAAAATCGTGTTTTCGCGAATAGCGAAGCGACTGCATCAAATTTACAGATAACAAGCCTCGCATATGATAAACGAGTGTTGAGTGAGAGCCTTGAACAGGCCCTTTTCGTTCCTCGGTGGTATTTAATCGGGAGGTTGATGCTCCAGTGTGGGTGGCACTCAGCTACCGGCACTTTGGCTTTTGAGCGTTTTAAGCGTAGTATGAGCTTTGGATAGGAGATAGAGGTGTGCATGTATAGCCGCATACACGAGCGCCTCGCCGTTGTCGGGCTGAAAACGCTAATCGTCGAGTGCCTCCATGAAATTATATCCTATATCACATTATGGTGTGAATTTTATGAGGTGAAGAAACAGCGATAAAAAAAAAATTAAAAAAACTCCCAGGAATTTTCGGCAAATTTCTGCATACTTCAGATACCACAGATTCTTGTGAAAACATTGATCATGATAACATTATCTCCCCTGTTTTCGTGTGAAATATCGGAGAATTTGATTCGTGTAAAATTTTTTTGACAATGTGACAAAAGCTTGTCATTAAAGATCGAAGAAAATCGTGTGTTCGACTGAAGCTTGTAAAATGCTGTAAAATTTTGTAAAGTCTTGAAAAAAATCTTGTCACATGAACATGTTAATTATGGAAAATCAGTCGTAAGATGAAGATGAAAATAATTCTTCAAAATTGGGAGACTTCGTGAAAAATGAACAAAAACTTTTGTAATGCTTTTAAATTTAGTGAAAACTCATGAATCTTGTTAAATGAACATGAAGATCGTGTGAAAAAAGTTTGGAAAATTTTGTTGAATCTCGTAAAAACTCGATGAAAGCTTTCATCTTTGGACTATATATACACAGAAATACACATTTGCTTCATTATCATTGTTATCATTTTGTGTTCGTGGGCCAATTTTCTCAAGGCTGTGTGTATAGATACGAGCGAATTTTTTGAAGGAATTCAAATGTCGGCGAATGTGGCAAATGTTGGTATAAAGAGGACCGGGTCGAAGGGTACCTCATTTTGAAGATGGATGCTGCCATTTCGTCCCTTATATAAGTCGAGTGCCACAACGGGTAGCGGGCTGGCAATATACAAACCGACGCGAACGCGACGGCCGACCCCTCGACACCGTATCCACTCGTTACGACCCCGGTTACCAACGTCAGGCTCGTGGCTACCGCGTGGGTTCTAATTCCCTCCATTTCATTATATTCGAATAATTTTTTGAATGAAAAAAAAAAATTTATCCCATGCGATAGATTAATTCGAGTGAATTGGAGCCTATTGACGATCGTTGAAATGAAGATACGAGACTGGAGGCAAACAATGAGGGGTTTTCTCCCAGTTCATTTGACTAAGAAAGTGAAAGGTCGCGGTATACGGTTGTCACCCTCAGCCAGAAGATGGAAAGATGTGGAGGAATGGCAGCCGGCATACCGAGTCTTAATTGCCTGTAGCCCCGTCTATTCAATGGCTTTTGCAATAATTTACTCAAGCTACTCGAGAGAGAGAGAGAATTTGAATTCTTCCCGGCTTCCCCCCTGCTAAGAAAATTCAAGTTCAAAACCCACCCCGTGTTCGACGCTGACGCATTACTGCCTAAACAATTAGCTACCGACTCTACTCCACTGTCCCAAAGACCTTAGGATGCGGCTTCTTGTCGAATCAAGGGACCATAGAGAATTATCACCAAGCACCGAGAATAGTACGGGAATATTATTATTATTATTATTATTATTATTATCACTATTATTCATGGTTTCGATCGTTTCACATTTTGAGTAGTAATTTCATCAAATTTTGGGAGAGATGTATCTTCCAAACAGTCGATCGTATGCGAAAAATGTTCAGAAGCTTTTTCGTAGAGAATTTCAATAGCTTCAAAATCAGTTCCAATGATTATTGATTTAGGCTCGACCGGAAGTGAGATATCAGCGAAAAATGTAAGAGGGCTTCGATCGTTTCACATTTTGAGTAGTAATTTCATCAAATTTTGCAAGAGTTGTATCTTCCAACCAGTCGATCGTACGCAAAAATGTTCGGAAGCTTTTTTGTAGAGAATTTCAATAGCTCTAAAATCAGTCCTGATGATTATTGACCTAGGCTCGACCGGAAGTGAGATATCAGCGAAAAATGTAAGAGGGCTTCGATCGTTTCACATTTTGAGTAGTAATTTCATCAAATTTTGGGAGAGATGTATCTTCCAAACAGTCGATCGTATGCAAAAAATGTTCGGGAGCTTTTTTGTAGAAAATTTTAATAGCTTCAAAACCAGTCCTGATGATTATTGACATAGGATCGACCGGAAGTGAGATATCAGCGAACAATGTAAAAGTGTTTCGATCGTTTCACATTTTGAATAGTAATTTAAAAAAAAAGTGTCAAGGGAAATTATTTTCTGTTCTTTCACTTTTTTTATGACAAATTTTATTGAAAAAATCGCTAGGGATCTTTCATTCTGTATTGTTTCGCGTCGCCATAAAATTCCTCGACTTTTCCCTGACCCTTTTTCGAATCCCCTGACTTTTTCCTGACCAGTGGCGGTCATGAACAAATATTGTACCAACATTGTAGCAATTCTGCATCAACTTTACGACAGTAAAACGGTACATATGTGCGTGAATATGACACCTCGCGATGTACATGGTGCATATATTTTGCGATCACAGAAGTCGGTATGCATCTAACGCTCTGCTCGTATCGTGGTGATCTGGGCAATCGCCTCAGAGTGATGCAGGTAATCCGGAATTACTATTAGCATCATCCCTCGCGGTGAGTATGCGGTGCGGAAATGCGGTCACGAAGTGGAAGGGGCAGGGGGAAGTAAACCCCGGTCCGGGGTAATCTCTGATTAATGATTTAGCGGTTTGTTCCCTAGCCTATTTCCAATAACAAAAGTTATAGCCGCTACAGCTATGTGCGAATTTGTGTTAGGTATCCGTGGATTATACCGAGAGGGAAATAACTCGTTGAAATAACGTCCCAATAGTTCGTGAAATATTGATAAATAACCGATGAAATAACTGAAATAATGAGAAATAACTGAGAAAATGAATGAAACAATGAAAAGAAAATTATTGAGACACAAAACAATTAGTTTGAAATATATAAAAATAGGTTGAAATAGACGAATTGATGGAAGATTAAAGAAAAAAGAATTTGAAACCAAAAGAATTTGCTATAAAAAAAGAGGAATTGAAATGAAAGAAGTAATTAGCAATTAAAAAGAAATTGAAATAAATGAAATAATTTGAGTTATTTGACTAGAAAAAATTATGTGCCAGTTAAATATCTCTCAGCAATTATCAGACTGAAATTCAATTGTCCCAAAAGTCGAACCACTTGTCATTTTTTAGAGCAATAAAATTCAAACTGCGATCCTCCTTTCATTCCAGGGTCAGAAACGAGCATCCCAGACCATTTCCTCTCCAAAGCCAACACCGAGAGTGGGAATTGGACTCTAACGAACCACTGGTATGTAAATCTATGTAGATTGGAGTCTCCTTTTTGCGGCGAACACTGTGTGCCCGTATCCATTTTCTATTTCTTATTCGCTCGTCGTATAATCTACAATCCACCCTTTGTTCTCGTGGCGTCTATCCTTTCCGCATAACCACTGGCCAATCAATTGCAACGGCACCTCGAGTCTCAAATTTTTGTTTTCTCGTCTCCGGGAGGAAAATCCGTGTGAGGTCTAATGTCGGAAAGAAAAAACGAAAGAGGATGTGGAGTTGGTCCGGGATTTCTCGGCGGCCCAGGGCCATTAGAGAGCCTAAATTCATCCCCTGGGTGTCTTAGATACCGGAGTCTGAACCGGGAAAACTGGTAGTCGACGACTGTCGACGTTGACTTTTGCGGAGGAAACGGTGTCGCGGGATTTTTGTCACCGGCAATCTGCATAGATTTACATCCGTTTAGTCGCTTAGTTAAACGCGTTATCAAACTCGCTCTCCAGCGCCTTAGGGGCATTTCACAGTAATGGGGGGGGGGGGGGGGGGTCATACCTCTCCAAGAGTTGCAGAGGGTAATCTCTGCGATCCATCTCCTTCTCCGTACGTCACACCGCGGTGATTTAGATTCCGAGAATATTCACTGTTCAACACTCTAGGGCACCGATCACGGATTTTGTCGAGCAAATATCCACCAGACTTTTTGGAAACTGTTTTCCGGAATTGGGAGCGGTTATTCTACCGAGGGTACAGATTGATTGACTCTGGTGGCAACACTTTTACCTGAATTTTGCTATTTGGATTCAGATTTGTTACAATCGCGTGTTTCCTGGCCTACGTTCCGTGAAAGTAACGAATTATCACTGACATGAAATCGAGTCAGGATCTCGAATTCTGGCCTGAATTGCATTGGAATCATGTATTTCCTGACCTAAGTTGGGTCAATATCACGAATTCTGACCTAAATCGAGCTGGAAAAACATATTTCTTGACGTAAGTTGGTTTGAAGTGACGAATTCCGACCTAAATTGGGTTGGAGTCACGAATTCTGACCTGAATTCGATTGGAATCACGTATTTTCTCGAAGTCACGAGTTCCTGACACAAGTTGGGTGGAAGGCACGAATTCTGACCTGAACTGCATTGGAATCACATATTTCCTGACCTAAGTTGGGTCCAAGTCACGAATTATGACCTAAATCGAGTTGCAATAACATATTTCTTGACTTAACTTGGTTTGAAGTCACGAATTCCTACCTAAATTGGGTTAGAGTCACAAATTCTGACCTGGATTGCATTGGAATCATGTATTTCCTGACCCAAGTTGTGACGAAGTCACGAATTCTGACCTAAATTGGGTTGGAGTCACGAATTTTGACCTGGATTCTCCAAAAGTTGAGGAGAAAGAATCCTCTTCAATTTTTTGTTCGACATTTGGGCATAATAACTTAGTTCGGAAGCCTTCACGAATTCGAACGATAGAAAAATTGAAAGAGTGAAATATAAAAGTTGAGAAATCAGCTTTCACGTGACAGTTCGATTTTTCGACCTCATTGAGGGACCTCTAAAAATTGTCCGATTACCATTCATACTTGGATGGGGTTTATTTAATCTGTAAAATCGTTGACTTTTTTTGGATGAGAATCAAAATCGCAAGATTGAGGTAAAAAAGTTGGCACCCCGCTACGAACCTTTGGACCGATGTTTTTCTCGGTTTATATACGTAGCCCATTAGTTCCAGTCTAGGGCAATAAAAAGAACAATAACTGGAAGTCGAGTCTACGACGGAGTGGAAGTGGAAGTGGAAGTATGTGGGTTACGGGTATCTGGGCTTGTATATACGCGGAGAATACCTTCGTCGCTGTATTTCCCTGTCCTATAACTACATGCGTGTACCAATGATCGGTGTACGTGAGTACGTGTAGGTGTGCACCTATCCGTACTTCTAGAAATCGCTACCGTTAGTTATATAAGAACACGACTCGAACTTGTACCATAAGCGAAAAGGCAGTTTGGCGTGCCGTTCGCCATTATACTACGAAAGAAGGAATTAGTTTTGCGGTTAACGGCGGTTATTATACGCCGGTTGGTGTTCTTTATTGTTTACTTTACAACTCTACTAACGTACTGCTATATATTACTGCACCAAAACCAAACTACCGAATGCCTTCGTACCTAAAACCAGACTTCAGACTATAACTTTTAGACTCACCAACGACCCAATGCACAACTGATTATAGATTCTCTTTTTTTTCACTACCGAAAACTGAATTTCTTCCTGACACGAGAGCGAACATTAGCGTCTAATAGTTGCCATATTTGACTGTTATTTGATCTCTGGAACTCAAAAATATAATTTAGGATTGTTCGGGATATTGCACCTTGAAGTAGTTACTGATTGTGAATCCATAACTAGAAAAGTATAACATTGACCGATTCTTTAGAAAACCACGAATTGAGGGTAGAATCACCAATTTTTATTTCGGTCAGAATCATGTTTTGAAACCTAGTTGTGTTACGATCACGAATTTTTTTACCTATATGGAGTTAGAATCACAAATTCTGACCTAAGTTGGGTTAAAATCACAAATTCTGACCTAAATTGGGTTGGAATCACGTATTTCCTGACCTGAGTTGCATTGGAGTCACTAATTCTGATATAAATTAGGTTGAAATCAGGTATTTCCTGACCTGAGTTGGATTGGAATCACTAATTCTGATCTAAATTAGGTTGAAATCAGGTATTTCCTGACCTAAGTTGGGTCAAAGTCGCGAATTCTGACCTAAATCGAGTTGGAATAACATATTTCTTGACTTAAGTTGGTTTAAAGTCACTAATTCTGGCCTAAATTGGGTTGGAGTCACCAATTCTGCCCTGAATTGTCCAAAAATTGGGAATAGAAGCATCCTCTTCAATTTCTTCCATCGAGAATCATATACTAGCCATTAAAACAGTCAAATGAATCCACTGACCATTTGGCCACGATGAAGAATCTTCCATATCGATCCTTATTATCGAAGGAGATTTAAAACAAATGAACGTTTGGAAGGATAGCTAAAAACTCAATTTGTCATTCAGTAAGTGAAAAATAGCACATTTCGAGTCGATCTTGTTGCGCAATTCGCAGCATTGCTGAACTCCAAAGTAGTTCACACACTTCGATTCGATAACTGATGGAAAAAGAAAAAGAGTCGGAGAAAAGAATGAATAAAGTTATGAGAAAGTAAAAGAATGAAGAAAAAATAGAATAGGAAGAAATTACGAGCCAAAAGAGCGACGGGTTACGGTGCCAGAGGAACGGGAGGAGCTACGTTAGAAGACTTTGTAGCCACGTGCCAACACGCATAACAAGAAAGACTGATGTATTACATCGAGATCGTTGAGTACAGGGAACGGATGACGGGCTTTCGAAGCGATTGCATGATTGATTGGTGGCGAGGATAGGGGAGTATACGCGGCAAAGTGAGGGTTGAAACGTGCATCACGAGCTCACCGTCCCTTTCAGTCGTTCGCGTTAATTTATTCAGATTTTTTTTTAGAGCTTTGATGCGTCTGTTCCATTTTATTTTTATTTTTTTGGAATTTGGTGAATTTTCATTCGTTGGTTTTCTCTTAAATTTTTATACTGGATACGTCGACACGTGTGAGATTGGAATCGACGATTGTTCAGATTGGAAAATACGACAGCAAGATAAAGAACCGCTCCAGACGTTACCGCCAATCGAATGTCACTCAGAGACGTCAGACCCTGTAACCTTTTCTGAACTTTTTCCTATACACGTATGTACCGAAGAAGAATAAGGTTATAACTACCGGGTCTTTGATTTTCGAAAGCAGTCGCTGACTTCTATCCAATCACTTATTCAACCTCATCGCGTGGGATGTGAGACGAAACAAAGACTGAGGGGTCGAGGATCAGAACATGCAATTTATGCGAGACCCAAAAGATAGGTCCTTTCATTTCTGTAGTGTTGGTTCTTCGAGTCTCTAAATCTCAGTGACGGAAACAAAAAAAAATGGAAGATCATTAGAACACTTAATTGAGTCGGTGTCGCCCTAGAATCATGAATTCTAATCTAATTGAGATGAGGTCACGAATTATGACCTAAATTGAGATGGAATTACGTATTTCCTGACCTAAGTTGGGTTAAAATCACAAATTCTGACCTAAATTGGGTCAGAGTCACGAATTCTGACCTGATTCGGGTTAGAATTACGTATTTCCTGACCAAAGATGATATAGAATCGAGGGCTCTGGCCTAAATTGGGTCAGAGTCACGAACTCTGACCTAGATTGGGTGAAAATCACGAATTTCCTTACCTCGATTAGGTTGGAGTCACGAATTATGACCTAATTTGAGTTGGAATCACGTATTTTATAACCTAGTCAGCTAAGAATAGCGAATTCTGAAGTAAATTTGATTAGAATCTCAAAATTCCTGACCTAAATTCTGCTAGAATCACGAATCCTAACGCAAGTTGGATTCCATTAGAGTATTTCCTGACCCAAATCGGTTTACACTCACAAATTCTGACCTCTATCACTGTATCTCAACAATGATCCATGATCACTCATCTGACAATAAACAAAACAAGCTTTAAAATACCTCATATCCGAAAGGTCTATAATCTTTTATCACCGATAAGATATACAGTGTATCAAAATCTGATGTCCCAATTCTAACGGCGACTCTACAATCATTTATCGCACTTCAGCTGGTTTTTCTTCCTCTTCTCCTTTTCTGTCCTTGTTTTATATATGGTAGCAACCCGATTATGGAGACCAGTTCAATACACATCGAAAATTGGACTTTTTCAAAAATCACTTGTCGTAAGGTTTCAGGCACACGTTTGATCCGATTATGTGTCTCGACGTCTCATTCTCTTCGGAGAGCAATTCTCCATCGTTTGAACGAGGGAAATTGAGAAACAAAATTTTTGGACCATGTTAACAGCAAAAGAGTGACCAGATTGTCGCCAAATTTCGATAACTGACCATAACTTATCACAGGATTTTTTTTCTCAATTTGCAACAATAGCTGACTGAGCTAGCGCTAGAGCTTTCAAGCTCCGACTCTATCGCCTGAGGAGCGGTAAGTAGAGGAAGACTGATTTAAGGTTGTGAGTGAGAAACGTTCGGGCTAGTCTTCAGTCTTCAGACTTTAGACCTTTGGACGATGGACTCGCTCAGCTATTCCAGGTCAGAGCTGGTTTAGAGCAAAGCGGCGATATGGTGGCGTTGATATGCAAAGTAAACCATTCGTCTATGTCCCGACTGCAGTTCAGTCCTTGCTACGCTAACAAAGTATGGTTACTTCTTCTTCTTCTTCTTCTTCTTCCCTTACTTGGTATAACTATAGAAAGTGGTAAACGAACGGGACAAAGGCAGCCTTGGCCAAAAGATTGCGCTTATGATTACGACCGACGTTGATCTCGGTCCGAGATTACCCCCCTCTCTGTCTCTCTCTCTCTCGGTGATCGTAATCACGAATAATTTATTCAGTTTCTAATGTTCAACGTATGGCAAACATTTTTTATCGATTCGGTTGATTTGTTTCTTTTAGCAACTGAGGAGAAACAGGGTTTTTGATCTTCTTTTTGGACGATTTTTTTTTCAGGTCTTAAAAAAATTCATTAAATCCTGTTTGAATCTTGCAGAAATTGGCAAACTTTACAAAAGTTGAGAGAGTTCGTGAAGTTTTGTAAACGAAAAATGAAAATCTTGTGAAAAATGAGAAATCTTGTGAGACGAAAATTAAATTTGTTTGAAATTTTGTGAAAATTTGACAAAAGCTCGAAGATTGAAGCTCGAAGAAACTCATGTATCTCAACAAACAACAACTCAACAAAAGTTCGTAGAATGCTGTGAAATTTTGTGAGAACTCGTAAATCTTGTGAAAATTTTATAAAAACACAACCAACGTTTGTAAAATCTTGTATTGACGCCTCGTTCCGAGGCTATTTTATTATCTTTGGGCTATATTTTTTGGAGAAAGGGGATCTTTGGCCTTTCGATTTCGTCTCTCTCTCTCTCTTTCTCTCGCTATTTGGTACCACAGTTAATAGGCGGTCGATGGAATAGAATTGGGTTTGGATTTTATGTCTTTCTGGGACTGCGGTTATCTCCCGCGCTCATCTAAATCGGTAGTTAATACAGAATCCCTGTTAGATTGGACCGCTATCCTTGTCCCAATCTATACTTTTTTTTCTTTCATCTTCTATAGCTCGACGATTACGATTCTCTCTATCTCTCTTTCTTTCTTAGGTTTTAGTTTCTACACGCTGTACCAATCGCAGGATTACGTATATCTACGAGTAACTCGACTTTGTGTGTAAAATCTTGTGGTATTTTATGAATTCATGTAAAAAATTCTTTGGAGTTTTTTTTTTTTTTATTTAAACTCGTGAGAAACTTGAAAAAGTTTATAAGACAAAAAAAAACCGCAGCTTCTAAAAGCCTGCAGAAACGTTTGTGATAAATTTTTGTAAAAGTTGTGAAATGATACGAAAAACTCGAAAACCTTGTGAATCTTATCGAATTTCTGGTAAAACGTTCTAAAAACTGGAAATGACGATGAAATCTCGTGGAGAAACTCGAAAATCTTGTAAAATTTTATATTGATATATATTATGTGAGAAAAAATGTGAAATCTTGAATTGATGACTGATTAACTTGAACAAATTGTGATAATCTGACTATGAGAATTTGACAAATAAAGTATAATGAAGAGTCACGCTGGGGTGAGTGCTCACGTCCCGTAAAATTACCTTCGGACCAATTCGGATAGTCAAGGTGTGTCCAAAGGTCTCGGAGGGGTCTCGTAAGAATCTACTTAAAAAAAGCAGGTTTCGGCTGACTATAAGCCAGCCTTCGAACTTCCCGTTGTTCATTTTGTTTCCATCTTTTTAAAAATTTTCAAATTTGACCTCAGATTCTTGATCAGCGATTCGAGAAATCTTCGAGGAACAATTTTCATAAGATTTAGAACGTTTTTAGTGTTTTTTCCCAGTAAATTGGATCCGCCATTTTGAATTTCGCACATCTAACTTCAGATTTGTGATGAGTTACTCGAAAAACCATGTGGTTCCAAATTTCATTCAAATTCGTTGATCCGTTCTCAAGATATCGTGATTTTTATTGTATTTTTCAAAATTTTCGTATTCAAATAATCCGGAAAGTACTGGACCGATCAAAGCCAAAATCTAATCAGTTATAAGTTCAGGAAAGCCGCGTCGATTGCGACCAATTTGGCCAAAATCCGCGCCCTCGTTCTCGAGATATCGTCCGTAAAAAATTTGATGTGATAGCCACATAACCTCAAAACGTGGAAATCCAGTAAAAACTCAACTTTTCATTCTGTATTCGATTACAAAAACTTCCTTTCTAACGGAAAGTTGGAAATATTTTAACATCACTACGATTACTTCAACATTCTCTGATGAAGTGATCTCAGAGTCGAGGAAAAGTTTGCAATTAGCGATACCTATTTCCGATTAAAAGTTTATATAACCGAGTGAAAATAATAAAAAAAACTGTGAAAGTCAATGAACCTCCGTAGCGGTGCATTTGAATCGAGTCTGGGTTAGAGAACGTAGACGCCGTGCTTTGGAAGGGCACAATTTAACCGCGAGTGCAGCAGACACTTTCAAAGGACCTCTCGCGAGCCAGGAGTCTACCTCGTCATCCTTTCAACGTCTTGAACGATTCAACTAGGTTCGTTCAGAAAATCCTCTCCCTGGCAAATATATATATATTTCTGGAATATCTTCTCTCTCAGTTCCGATATTTCACGGGTATGAAACTTCGAATTGGCACCCGGGGATATTAGTCGAGAAAATATCCGGTAAAAAGGTGAAACTGTCCAAATATGTTCATCATTCATCATCGCGAGAGCCGCCATCTTGGAAAGAGGGTTCTTAGAATAAGTTTTTCGCGTATATCTCGGTAACCAGTCATGATATCGTGAAAATAGAAGATACAAAAAATGATGTTCATCTAATTCTCTGTAAAAAAGGTCCCATACACTTTTCGTCTATGTTCAATGGTTGAGGAGTATCATACTGCTGAATATTTAGTGAAAATAAAGTGTCTATAGAATCTGTCTGAAAATCGATATTTCAAACTTGAAATTTCTTCTGTTGATTGTTTTTCGCGATTTTTATACCCACTTGTGACTAAAACATGTTTGTAAATCGAAAGCTTTTTCGACTGAATCGAAACAAAATTAGAACAAATGTTTATAAAAACTGTGAGTGCAATTTTTTTTCTGCACATTATTTTATGAAGCGAAAATTGGAGACTACAAAGGGCCAAAGGTGAGAGGTTAATTGCTTTTTACTAATTAACTCACTCTCTTCCTCTTTTACTCTCGGATAATTGAGTGAAACGACATTAAAATAAAAAATAATAATAATAATAATAATATAAAAAAACGGGCAGAAACCACCTACGTTGACTTAATTACCGCTGGCATAACATCACGGTTTATGTATACGTATAGTATGAGAAAGAGAGAGAAAGAGAGAGAGAGAGCAAAAATGAAGATAAAAAAAGAAGCCGAATTGAATTAGTAAAATCTAATCAACTCGCATAATACTTTATGTATGTACTTTCAAAATTATACAAGTTAAGTAAAACAAACGAGTGTAATTAACAATTAGGTGTGCCAGAAATTGTTTCGCAACATTGAGAATGAATCCAAATAGTCACTTCGATTGGCCACGTGATGTCAGAATTTACAATACCAGCGCCATGGGAGCGAGTAAAAGTCAGTAGAATAGTGCGATTTGCAATTCCATTAATCCACAAAATTGTAAAACGAGCTAGAAGTGACGCTAGACGACAAAGTTCGTATATTCGAATAGTCTCGTCACAGCGTAACATGAACAAAATACAGTTTCAAACGTTGAAGAACTTTGGATTGAACGTATAAGCTGCGTGGATATGATGTAATAACGTTCAGTAAACTGACTACCAACATAATAAAACATAGATTCTGACCTAATTTAGGTTGGAATCACGAATTCTGACCTGAGTTAGGTTGAATCACGAATTCTCTGACCTGAGATAGGTTAGAATCACGAATTCTGACCTAAGTCAGGCTAGAATTACGCATGCTCGCCTTGTTTAGGTTAGAATCACGAATTCTGACCTAAGTCAGGCAAGAATTACGAATTATGACCTCGTTGAGGTTGGAATCACGAATTCTGACCTGAGTTTGGTTGAATCACGAATTCTCTGACCTGAGATAGGTTAAATCACGAATTCTGACCAGAGTTAGGTCATACTTGCAAACTTCAACCTGACTTAGGTTAGAATCACGAATTCTCGCCCAAGTCAGGTTAGAATCACGAATTTTAACCCAATCCCAACTCATCAGTCAACTCAGAATCGTACAAAATGTAAAAAGAAAGAAGACAAAAAATTACGATTAAATTATATAATATTTCTTGTGATGACTATTGTTCGTCATTTGAATCAATGATTCCGACACTGTAATTCCGCCGTTGAGTGTGATAGGTACCAATTGTCAATGATGAGAATTAGGATACGACACGGTTTACTAGTTTACCAGTTTACACCCGGGGGATATTACCCTATATCTTAGAGACATACGTCTCTATACAGGGGGTCCGCTGTTAGATGCGGCAATGTCAACCGACCACTGTCCACTGTGGCCTGGTGTGTTGCAGAGTCAACATTGCTGTGGTCACCAGACCGAGGAGCGTCGTGGAGTCGTGACAATGAATACATCAGGCGTCCATTTACATCCACATCTACATTCCCCCATTTACATTTACATTTAGATTTGCATTTCCATCTCAACCACCGATACTACTACTGCTACTTCTCCAAGTATACCCACCAGACGTATAACTCAAACTGACAACGTTCTTAGCCGTGTGGCTTTCGGCCATGACGGTTCAAATGTTCGAAGACGTTTATTATGGTTCTCTAATAAACGTACCGAAAATCCGGAGCCGGATTCTGTGACGCGAGAACCGTCATCTTGGGAAAATAGGTGCTCCGAATGAATTCAATTCAATTTTTAAATCGTCCTCATATCATCCGACAATCCAATTGAGGTAGAATAACTTTCAGTAGTCTGACTGCTGACATGAAAACACATAGACTCTTACCTAAGTGAGGTCAGAATCACGAATTTTTACCTAATTTAGGCTAGAATCACGAAATTCTGACCTAATTCAGGTTGGAATATGGTGGCAACAATTTCATTGAAATGGAATTCCCTGACAATTCCGGCCGAAAATGCATCATTCCCATCTCTTTAAAAAAAACAATCCAAATGTTAAAGTGTTCCAATGCATGAAAAGCAAGAAATTCTCGACCTAGACTTCAACAAGTGTGATTCTGTATATCTTAGGATTGCGTTTTTCAAATAATAGAATTCAAGTCGACGCTAGGATACAAGATACTCGATAGTACCATCAATTATTCAAATATTTTTCACAAAATACAAGTACGAGATAAAATTTTCTGTGGGTAATAGTGGAAATCCCTGATTTTTCCCTGACTTTTTCCGGAACTCGAAATTCCCTGACTATTTTCGGTTTTCCCGCCCAGTCGCTACCATGTTGGAATTTCGACCTGAGTTAGGTTAAAATCACGAATTCTGACCTAAGATAGGTTAGAATCACAAATTCCGACCTAAGTTAGGTTAAAATCACGAATTCTGACCTAAGTTAGGTCAAAATCACGAATTCTGACCTGAGTTAGGTTAAAATGACGAATTCTGACCAAAGTTAGGTGAGAATCACAAATTCTGACCTGAGTTAGGTTAGAATCACGAATTCTGACTCAAGTCTAGTTAAAATTGTGAATTCCGACCTAAGATACTTGAATCTTGAAGAAGAGTGTTCCGAATCGATTCACTTTTGAAACCGCCCTTATATCATCCGTCAACCCAATATCGTTGATGATTTATGAAAGTGTGTCAATAATGAAAGAAGGGAAAAAAATATTACAGGTCTGGGGTAAAAGTTCGCTATCCCACGTGGCAGGTTCTGCTTTTCCAAATCAATGTGGGGGGGCAGCAGGGGTGTAAAAGTGAGGGATATACACAGAGGCCAGTGTGTCGGTGAAGAGAGAGAGAGAGAGAGAGAGACGATGGGCCCGATTGGACCGGCAAAGTCAATCTACTTCGAGGTACTAAGAGATCCAGTAGCGGCATCAACAGGGAACAAGATTGAGGAGAGACTGAAGGCGGGAGGACGATGAGATGCCTGGTATATACTACATAATATAACCCCGTCAGGAACTGATCTGGCAATTGGGATCAAAACATCATCCCCTGGGCGCAACCCGAACCTAAAGTTAGCCCCACGACTTCCCAGAAGCTATCAAAAAAATTTATCTCACACCGAGACGCTTTCATATATTTTTTTTCCTCTGAATCATACACTGTCTAATTATCGTGTGATTGAAGGAGCGAAATTACATCACCGAAAATTCGAGTGATACTGTTTGAGGTAAGGTGAGAATTTTGAAAATGAAATGAAAAAAAAATCCGTTTTCAAAATATCGTCACATAATTCTTCTTTTTTTGATTTTTTTTTTTCTATAACTCGAAAATTAGAGAACCGATCGAATCCAAAAAATTATATTAGTTAGAAGTTTCGAAATACCGCGTCAATTGAAATGAATTAGTTCATAAAAATTGATTCATTCGTTGTGAAATTATCAACAATGACAGTTTTTCTAAAAATGATTTTTTCTGGGATAATTAAAAAAACCCAGTAGAATCATCGAATCCAGAATTTTATCAGTTCTTAGTTCTGAAAAACCTAATAGACGAAGATCAATTTCGTCAAAATCGATTCATCCATTCTCAAATTATGATCGATCACATTTTTGGGGGAAATTTTTGTTTTTTAAATGACTCAAAAACTAGTGAACCGATGAAATTCAAAATCACTCAAGTTCTTATTTTCGAAAAACTGCGTCGATTGAGACTAGGTTGAACAAAATCGGTTCATATCTTCTCAAAATACCGTCAACGATCCCTTTTCCAAAAATTTTGTTTTCTGAATAACTCTAAAACCGGTCAACCGATCGAATCCAAAATCACGCGCGTTTTAGGTAACGAAAATCCGCGTCGATTGAAACCAAGTTCGTCAAAATCGATGCATTCGTTCCGAAGATATCATCGATTGAAGAATTGATCAATAGCTTGAATATTATTATTTCCCCCAGCACCAGCGAAAATCATTAATCTCCTAAAAAAAGAAGCCATGGACGACGTTGGCTTTTCGAAACTGACTGAAAATAGATACTTCACTCCCCAACGTTGATGGTGTATAAAATATAATAAGTCGAAGAGTGAGAAAGTGGTTTGGCAAATATCTCGGATATCAGGCTACCTCGCAGGCGCGGGGCTTGAGGTGCAATTTTTCACCCTTTTAAAACGAGCATCCCCTCTTGAAAGAAGGAAGAAGAAGAAGAAGGGAAAAATAGCAAAAAAGCAGAAGCAAAAAAGGAAAGCAAAAAACTATTATTGAAAGTAGGGGGGTTAGGGTTGACCTTTTGTACCCCTCGTGGTATAACCCCGAAGGGATCACATTGTAGATTCTATACGGCTCCGCATAGCTTCATACCCTTCAAGCTGGTACCAATGGAGAAAAAAAAGGAGAAGAATTAAAAGGAAAAAAAAAAGAAATTTGCCTCGTTCGATCAATCACTAAAGCTGATATAATTGAAGTCAAAAAATTGTTTTACAAAGAATGAATAATGTTCACACCCTCGATCGGATGAGGGTACAACAAAAAACACAAGCGGGTTTCGTCTGACTATGAGTTAGCCTTCGAATTTCCTTGCTTCTTCCTATTTCGAATTCTGAAAATTTGACCTCAGATTCTTGATCAGTGGTTCAAAAAACCTTCGAGTAACAATTCTCATTAGATTTAGAGTGTTTTTAGTGGCTTTCCCACCAAATTGGATCCACCATTTTGAATTTTGCAAGACTGACCTCAGATTCGTGATCAGGGACCCAAAAACCCGTGTGGTACCAAATTTCATTCAAATCCGTTGATCCGTTCTCAAGATATCGTCATTTTTATTTTATTTTTTAGAATTCTGTTATTTGAGTAATTCGAAAACTACTGAACCGATTAAAGCCAAAGTCTGATCAGTTCTAAGTTCAGGAAAGCCGCGCCGATTGCAACCAATTTGGCCAAAATCCGCGCCCTCGTTCTCGAGTTATCGTCCGTCAAAAATTTGATGTGATAGCCACATAACCTCAAAACGTGGAAATCGAGTGAAAACTCAACTTTTCATTTTCAGTGTGATTACAACAACAACAACAACTTCCTGTTTTCTTTGAAAACAGAAGAACGGGAAGTTTAAAAGATTTGCCGTTAAATTTGTCAAAAAAAGTTTTACTGGATGCTTCCACCTCCACCCCTTATTTCTGTACCGTTCTACACAGCTACAGGCACAACTTGAGCAGGCTCGTGCCAGTAATCCCAGGTCATTTATTGCGCGTCGTAGCACCTTACCTTCGGGGTTAGGGTAAGGGACTAGGTCCGCTGGCTAAATGGATCTCAAGGCGTAGGATATTTCGAGAGGTTCGCGAAATTAAAAGGGACTGGCTAAATTCTTGGGGGTATAATTCCGTAGGTAATTATAATTATAAAAGTCTTCTTCTTCTTCTTCTTCTCTAGTTTTTATTAGAGATGGTAGTTTTTAATTTACCGTTTCTCTGTTTTAAGAGAGGGAAAAAAAAAATCGGAGTTGTTTTAATAAACCAGAGTTCTTTAACTAGATTTTCACGTCTTTTGATTTTAATGATTTATTCATCTCAATCTCGATTAAACTGATCCGATTTTGGCTTTGAACGAGTCAGTAGTTTTCATTATTCTAATTACATTTAAAAAAAAATGTTCCAAAAAATGAAATGAAATCAAAATAATTAGATTTTTATGAAAATTGGAACTTGAAGGTTTTTTCATCCGTTTTCAAACTTCAATAAATCGTTTCATCGGTAACAATTCAAACAAGGAAAACGATCAAAAACCTTGATAAATCGATTAAGACTTAAAAACTCGAATTAATAAGAATAAATCAACATAAAAAAAAACACATAACTAAAAATCGAAAACTTTGATAAATCGATGATTCTGAAACTTCGGTATTTCGATTCTGATCGAAAAACTAATGAATCGATGCTATCGATTGATCGATTAAAGTGGTAGAGTAAAGAAAATTAAAGTGGTATGAAAAAAAAAAATCTTGTGGTTCTTTTTTCTTATTCCACACGCGATGCCAAGTTGAGTCTGAGAATTCTCAGTATCTAGAGCTTCGAATAATTCTTTATCTCTCTCTCTCTTTCTCTTTTGTTTTTAATTGTCCAAAAGCTTTACCAATAAAACTTGGAATTTAGGAAGGTTTTACCGGCTTCTAGGAGGGTCCGTAATTCTTCGAATCACGGAGGTTCAACAAATTCAGTTTGTTCGTACAGTCTCGAGACTTTCATTCGTCTGAAGGCTCCTCACAGACCAAATTGGTTCTCGGAAAATTTTATCATCTTGATGAATAAGATAAGGGGGGAGGGGGAAGAAAAAGAAAAACCAAAAGAGATTATAGGGGATGAAATTCTGATATCAATTAATAAACAATACGAAAAATGACATTTGATATTCTTGGTGAGGAATCGAAGTCTTAAAAAATAACAGATATTGAAAAAATTTGAATCACGATATTTTATTAACAATCGAAGACAATTGAAAGTATTTTTTAATCACACTTCAAACTTCTCAGATCAATAATTCGAGTTTCATAGGAGATTTTTTTATTTTCATCGCATTTTTTTTCTTATAGTTAAAAATAAAATTGTTGGTGGAAAATAGTGTAGCTTATTTTCTCTTCCAATTTCATGTATTGACTGATTAAACATTTAGAGGGTTCAGTCGATCGCTGTAAACCGGTTAAACAGAGATAACAAAATCAAATTACCTGCAATTATGCAGAGTCGTGTTTGCAGTTATTAGCGTATAAATATTGTTCTAACCCCTTCAGTGGACCCTGCAGGTCACCAGCGTCCAGGACGCAGCCTGAACTCCTCCATCCATTCGCATGGAAACCAATAGTAATCCAGTCAAATCAGCGAAAAATGTAGAAATCAATTAGTAAGGATTTATAAAAAGGTGGAGACCTTCTCGAATTCAGTTTTTTCACCATATCTCAACAACTATTGATTCTATCGTCACGAATGTCATCACAAAAAATGAAGTTCATTAAATTCTCTACAAAAAAGGTTCAATACATTTTTTTCATATCTTCAATAGTTTTTGTGTAATACGGGTCTCAAAGTGTCGATATTTGTACACAACCTTGTGAGAATTGTGTACGTATTCACCGGTGTATTAGAGAAAAACTATCGAAGATAAGAGAAAAATGTATTGAATCTTTTTCGTAGGGAATTTAGTGAGCTTCATTTTTTATAATAACCTTCCTGACGATAGAGTCGATACTTGTCGAGATATGATAAAAAAAACTGAATTCTATCACCTTTGATTCAAGGAAAAGTTATCTCGCTGTAATCTTATTAATCTGATTTCAAAGCAATTTAGATGTAAGTGGCCAACGATTCAAAGAATTAATTTTTTTTTTAAAAGTAGCCTCTCAGATGTTGGATTTGGTAAAAATTTGCAGATCAATCTGATTATTGATCAGA
This sequence comes from Euura saliciscinereae, assembly GCA_018420115.1. Classification (NCBI taxonomy): domain Eukaryota; kingdom Metazoa; phylum Arthropoda; class Insecta; order Hymenoptera; family Tenthredinidae; genus Euura; species Euura saliciscinereae. The sequence continues at coordinate 43,674 of JAFFZH010014520.1, forward strand.
GATTTTCAAGTGTTTTTTTTCTCTTCAATTTTTCGAATTGTTTCAAAGCTTGTTTTTTCAGAGTCTAGTTTGTTTTTTTTTTCTCAAGAAGTCCACGAATTGAAAAAAAAATTAGGATGTAGACAAAATGTGACAAACCAAAACCAGAAAACTTATAAAATAAGAATAAGGTAGAAAACAGTGTAACGCTATTTTCCCTCACGCGAGATAGGAGCTTTTTATTCAAGGTATGGGTGCAGGCGGTGTATCGGTACGTGGTCTTCTATACACAGGATGTTATAAGGAAGTAAGAAGTAAAGTTTCGTCAAGTTTTCTGTTGCAGAACCGAGACGTTCCTTTTCCCAGGTTTCTCTGTAGGAAACTTTGATAAGCCACGCGTTGCTTTTTCAGACGAGTTTTAAGAAAAGGAAGGAACCGAGGAGATACCCCACTTTATATCCCCATACCACCAACATTCTGTTATAGCCTACACAAAGAAGCGTCTCAATTTCTTAATCCGAGGATATTAAAAGTCACTGTAGATCGATCAGAACGGTGAGGAAAAAGAAAATGTAACTTTGGCGCATGCGCAGACCGTAAATGACCGACTTTCCGCACTAGGAGTTTTTGAAATACTTTAGAATGGTACAATTTTAATAAAAATCGATATTTTTCGATTTTTTGAGGATCTGATATCGAATATGATATCAGAATTAGGAAATTAAAGAAGGTGGTAAAAAAGGACGATACTAAAATTACTTGAAAAACATTAAATTTGAATGGGAATTAGAAATTTGCGCATGCGCACATCAAGAATGTTAAACTTTCTGCATTTGATGTCCAAAAATGTCCAGGAACTTGACCAGAGCCGTAAAAATAGTCCGATTTTCATGAAAAATGTATATTTTACAGTTTTTTTTAGAATCTTGATATTGGGTTTAGTATCAGAATCGTGAAATTCCGAATCCTGTGGATTTTGATAAACTTTGATAAATTTTTACTCGTCAAAAATGAGAAATAACGTTTTGCTTTCAACCTTCACCACTTTTGCCAATTTATTAATTGATAACATTATAAACTGGATTTTGAACATTCGTTTTTGTTGTCTTGCCTCGTTGCTGTTCAAAAAAAGCTCATCGACTTTAATGATGACAAATTGAAAATAAGTTTGTCATGTTGAAAAATGGGTGGAGATTAAAACCATAAGTGTGATATAAACTGAACTAGTGCGAGTCTGAATACGGCTAATGTTTTATCATTAGTAGACTGTACCTGGTATAAGTACTTGGAGTAATTATAGCTCCCAGGAGTTGGTATAATGCCGGGTATGTCCAGGTCTTCTGAGAGCCCCAAATCACAGCTAGAAACTAGAAACGTTGTCTACGACGGTGCTGTAGGTATACTCTATACGGTGGAAGCTCTATCTGCCCAGGTAATAGATTACAAACGTCTCTCGCGACTGGCCAAACTTCTTGGGGTAGTAGAAACGCGTCTGTACATATATACATGTTTCCTACTGCCCGTTTTGTTTTGTTTTGAGAAGAAAGAGGAACTTTTTGTAATCAAACACAAAATGAAAAGTTGAGTTTTTACTGGATTTCCACGTTTTGAGGTTATGTGGTTATCAGATCAAATTTTTGACGGACTATATCTCGAGAACGAGGGCGCGGATTTTGGCCAAATTGGTCCCAATCGACGTGGCTTTCCTGAACTTAGAACTGATTCGATTTTGGCTTTGATCGGTTCAGTACTTTTCGAATTATTTGAATAACAAAATTCCCCAAAATAGAATAAAAATGACGATATCTTGAGAACGGATCAACGAATTTGAATGAAATTTGGTACCCCACGGCTTTTTGGGTCGCTGAACACGAATCCGAAGTCAGTTTTGCAAAATTTCAATTTCGCGCTATCAACATTCTTAAAAAAAAAAAAAAAAAAAAAAAAAAAAAAAAAAAAAAAAAAAAAAAACTAGAAACCTTTCGATTTTGAAGAAAATTGGTACTCCAACGTTTTTTGGGTCACTAATCATGAATCTGAAGTAAGATTTGCGAAATTCAAATTTACAGATCAAATTTGCACTAAAAACATTCAAAATCTGATGAAAATTGTTACTCGAAGGTTTTTTGAACCACAGATCAAGAATCTGACCTTGTTTTTCTACGTTTATTATAATTCTTTTGTTAATTTACTGCAAAATAACGAATTCATTAATTTTTAGGTAAAAATAGCCGGAGTCACGCTCAGCATAGAATTATTCCTCGGCTGCTGCAGTCTTTGGAGTATAAATTGTGATAATTATCCCTAGACCTATCAGAGCCACACGTGCACCACGTACACGGTCACAAGGGCACCATACTGCCCCCATAGCTGACTCGAGAATGTAGGAAATGGGGTAAGTTCTTCGGAGTCGTGATGTAGGGAACAAATTACTAATTTGTGTTTGAATAAAAAAAAAAACTAAAAACGAAAAAATATAAATAGTAGAAAATTGTTACATCAACCCAATGCTGACAATGAGAAAAATTATAGAAGCATAGAATTATAGAAGATTATAGATTTTACTGATTTTTATTACTTTTAGAAATTGAAAGTAAAATGACAATTTCACACAGCATTAAATATTGCAAAAATATTCAGTGCTGTTTGAAATTTCAGCTTTTGAGTTTCAAAGAGATGGAATTTTGTTAAAATCTAATAACAGCTCTTTAATTTTTTGTTTTTCAATTTTTGATCGCCAGAATGAATCTGCCATTTTGAAGTTTTTGAATCTGACTCTAAAATAGTGATCAGAGAATCAAAAAACCTATCTTTGATTTGTGAAAATTTTGTTTTTTCAATAAATAAAAAAACTGGTAAACCCGAGGGTAAACCGATCAAATTAAAAATCGTAAAAGTTCTTAGTTTTGAAAAACCGCGTCAACTGAGACTAATATCTTCAAAATCAGTTCATTCGTTCTCGAAATATCGGAGTTCGCATTTTCTTCGAAAATTCAGTTTCTTGAATGAGTCAAAAATCGTTGGATCGATCGATTATAAAACCACAGGGTATTCAATTGTTCCAAAACTACGTCGATTGAGACCAATTTAGTATCAAAATCTGTTCACCCAGTTCTCATTCAGAATTTCAGTAAACCAAAAAACAAAAAAGAATCTTCTCTTTTCAAAGTAAATTTCTGTTGATATCGAGCAATCAAGCAAGATCCCTCAAACAGGACGTTTGTCAGTATGAGATAAAAGAGGTTTTCAAGGGTAGGTAGAATAGATTTAGTATAAGCATCATCGGCGCCAGAGCTACTAAAATATGAATATATATATATACATATATCCTTTTGATTTATTAGCTATGGAATTGGCTCCGTAGCCACTTTTTCTCGCTACCCCCTCCCCCGCGCTCACCGTGAGAGAAGAAGGAGGAAGAGGAAGCCGTGTGGTATGGATTAGGTTGTGAAAAATTCTTGCGACAATAAAAAGACAAGAAGAAAAAAAAAAAAAAAAGGAATCACCTAGATTTATAACTGCGGAAAGGGGATTTTATACCCAATTTCCAGAATCGGAGAAAAACAGGAGCATTTTTTTTATTTTATTTTTTTATTTCTTGAACACACTGCGCAATTTGAATCTATAATGTATCGACAAAATCAACGAGGAAAACTTGTATCATATAAACTTGTGTTCAATTTTTTTTTTCTAATGTGTGATCAGATTTTGAAAAACTGTTTTTTATGAGCATGTATCTCAGTAGCGAATTAAGATTTTTTGGATTTTCAAAACTGAAATTGAAGCTTTATTCTTCTACTTTAGAGGGGAAAAAAGTTTTCGAAAAACGGCCGACGCGTTCGGGTTTTATCCTCGTTTTAAAATGGTCCAATGTTTTTGGACCATTCTGTGTGATCATGATTATATGATCGATTTTTTGATCGATCATATCTCGAAAACGAGGCATCAGATTTCGACGAATTTGGTCTCAATCGACGGGGATTTTTAACTCTCATAACTGGTTCAATTTTAGATTCGATAGGTTAGGTAGTCTTTGAATTATTTGGAGAATAAAATTCTCCAAAATGGAATAAAAATGATGATATTTCGACATATTGTGATAAAAATTGGTACTCGAAGGTTTTATTGGTTGCTGAATTTTAATGGTGGACCAAAATCCAGAATTTCAAAGTTTTTTTTAATCAATTTTTCCAACTTTCACTAATTTTCGACAAATTTTGAGGAAAAAAAAACTCTATATCTTCTTCAACACTTTATTATTATTGCTATTATTATTATCATTATTCGACTCCTCTTACTTTTTCTTATTTCGGTTATGACGAAAACTTTTTCCATCAACTTTTTAAAAGCGCATTTCCAAACTTCATATCTTACCCAGAGGGTCGGAGCAAACGACGCGGTTTCATCAACGATGTACTATACATATACTGTATGTATACATATACATATATATATACACACGAAATTGAAAAAAAAATAAAAAAATGATAATAATAATCCCCGCAATCGCTGCGAAG
>JAFFZH010014521.1:16058-29406 GCA_018420115.1 Euura saliciscinereae
TTAGATACAATATTCCGAGTATTAAATACTATAATCCGAGTATTAAAACTAGAATTCGAGTATCAAATACTATATTCCGAGTATTGAATACTAGATTCCGAGTTTCAAATACTATATTCCGAGTACTAAGTATTACATACATTATTCCGAGTATTAAATACTATAATCCGAGTATTAAATACTAGAATTCGAGTATCAAATACTAGATTCCGAGTATGAAATACGAGAATTCGAGTATCAAATACTACATTACGAGTATGAAATACGAGAATTCGAGTATCAAATACTAGATAACGAGTTTTAAATACGAGATTCCGAGTATTAAATACTAGATTCCGAGTTTAAAATACTAAAACCCGAGTATTAAACACTAGATACTGGATTCCGGATATTAAATAGTAGATACTAGCTTCGAGCCACTATAACTGAATACTATAGTGCTACTAGATTTTTCAATCCACGAATATCTTTGAATGAAAGAAACATTACATGATCGTATGGTAAATTTTAAGGAGCAAGTAATTCGTAAAATAATCAATTTCTTTTCAGTTCTACTAAAATTTACTAAAACTACTAAATATTATATAAAATACTAAAAATCTCTTTCGAATAATAGTCCTAAAAAAAACAACGTCATATTCGAATCACGATACTTGATCTATACATTTTTTTGTCTCTCGCCAGTTCTCGATTATATCGATACTTTTTAAATACCGTGCGGTGAGAATTGATCGATCCGGTATAGACTACTTTTTTTGTTTGTTTCTTTTATTCTTCGTGTCTCTTTTATACCAAAGTCAGTCACAATGCTTTCGAGGATACCACAGAAGCTTATTTTCACCATCATCGATGCTAGCTCACCTTTTTTTTTTTTGGTTCTTCTTGTTTTTCACTCTTTTGGGAACACGAGACGCAGCACGTGGTGGTTTTCATTGTTCAATGCGTACGATCACACAGGCTTGCACAGGCTGGATGAATGAAGAATGAAGAATGAAGAATGAAGAATGGATAAATAGTAGCAGGGAGAGTGAAATTGGGGCTTCGTCCAATCACGTATCGTTAGAAAATGCGAATTCCCTCAGGGGATTTATCACTATTATCATTTTTTTTGTGGCGGTTAGGGTTTTCCTTATCGATTCCACGGATCTCTCATCTGCTCAATTTGGTTCATTCGACGTTTAGAACATTTTTTTTTTATGTGAGCAATATTATTCCTATTATCATTATTATCATCATTGAGCATCTGTTAACTACTGGATTTATACATTTGAAGAAAAATGTTATATAGTTGTAAATTTGCATACAGCTGCGCTTGCGACTGCAAATATAACCAAACCGTGCGGTTATCGGTTGTATGACAGGATGCGAACGATAATTTGTGATTTTTACGATCGGGTTCATAGTGCAGACGCGCGGACGACTCGGAACACCGAGCAAAATAAATAAAAAACAAAAAAACTACTAATACAGTCGTATTATTGTCATGCGTAATTTGAGAATTAGCATAGACAGCCGGTCGTTTAATTTCATTAACTACTTTGACCCGCGCGCAAGGAAACTCGACTCGGAACGCGATGCTTGTTCGTTCTTGGCGTACGAGCCAACCGATATCTCAATGATACTCGAAGACTTCCAGGGATTACAAAAGATGAAGAAGATGATTACGTAAAAATCGTCAAGATCGAAGATCCAGTGTAAAAAACGACTCCGTAGCCTCCCTCGCCTCTGACTTCTCGTCTCGATTGTGTCCGCAGATCTCATTCGAGTTCGGCACGGTTTTCGGCTTGGCGAACCGATGACACGGTGCCTCGGGGGGCAGAGTCTTAAACCCTTTAACTTATACGGGTATCGGTGCGTCCCGAGGACGAGGGGTTTTACGATTCGAAGATCGACGCGCCGCCTTTTCCCCTGGTTAGTTTTATAATTGCCTCTTTAGCGCTGCCTCCCTCTTCCTCTTCCTCTCGCTGGCCTCCATCTCGTCGCGATAAAAAAGTAAAAACAACGGAGGAAAGTTAAGACAAAAGAAGCGGACAAAATTTCATCCCCTCGATCCGAGGGGACTCTCAAGTTTGCTCGACTGATGAGAAAAGGTCCTGTGGTCAAGCAAGTAATCCACCCGGTGGACTCGGGGATTGGATCTCTGGGGCCGCGCGGGTCCTCATCTCGTCGGATATATTTTATCCCGGTCGTCGGAGTCTCGGCCCACTTCATTACACCGAGGCGGGGAGGGGAAACTAAGTGAAATCCGGACATCAATCTCGCTAACGACTGGGGATTAACGCTAATTTGTCGTCACGAGGACTACGAGGATATTGCCGAATTTGTGGAATACCGGGTGAGAGAGAGCGAGAGAGTATTGCAATACACGGGGTGCAGGAGTTGATTCGTGATACGACTCTTACGTTAGTTGTCATCGAAGCTGATATTTTCCAAAAATACTTGGGAGCCGTAATCAAGTATTGAATGACCCAACTTCTTTTTACACTTGAAACTAGGGAGTCGTAAGTATTCTTGAAGATACTTACGCCCTCAGCTTCATTCCAATGAAATCTGGGGATTTATAGGAATTTTGAGATACTTGGGAGCCGTATAAGTGTGTCAAAACTACTTGTGAGCCGTATAAATTCGTCAAAAATGCTTGTGAGCCGTTATAAATTCTGCAAGAATACTTGTGAGCCGTATAAGTTCTTCAAAAATACTTGTGAGCCGTATAAATTCGTCAAAAATACTTGTGAGCCGTATAAATTCTTAAAAAATACTTGTGAGCTGTATAAATTTGTCCAAAATACTTGTGAGCCGTATAAAATTTTTCAAAAATACTCGAGAGCCGTATAATTCTTCAAAAATACTTGTGAGCCGTATAAATTGATTCGTGATCGCGAATCGCCGGGATTTAAAGTCATTTTTACGAAGTTCGAAGTCATTTTTTACGATTTCAAAGCGATTCTTTCATTTCAGTGAAATTCTTGTCACCATGGAATTAATTGGTTTCGAAAATAGTTTTACAGTGTCTCTTCGGCTACTGGGAAGAATATTTTTGCGATCATCAACAAGGCGAAATAATATTTTTAGTTTCTGGTTCTCTTGATCTTTTCTTAATGCCTCATCCTCGAAGTTTGTCAAAGGGGATGTTGCGGAGGTTTTACGTTATTTCGTGGGATACGTTATTCCTTGGGTTATTAAACACTGCTTCGCGGTATTCGGTGGGCTCCTAGAACAGTGAAAAGATTGAATCTGCTCTTCTCAGAATAATTTCTACCTTCTAATCATTTCAGATAAAAAAAATTGAACATTTTTATAGATAGTATAAACGATTTTTAACGAAGAAATGGGAAAATTTGATTTTTGAAAATTCTCCTAAAACACAAAAAAATAAATTGGAATCGTCGAAAAATTGTATCAATTATTCTGACCGCACGGTACATGAACGACGGTGTTGATAACCCATCGTCAGCGTCGTCAGTCTCGTCGGTCGATTAATCAGCTGGTAATAAACCACGAATGGTTGTGGCTGCAGTTGAATAATATCATATCTGCGGTGTTGATTGCGAGAAGCCAACGACCCAGAGGCGTGAATTAGATTCGTGTCACAAAACAACAACAACAACAAAAAATGTTATCCCGTTCTTGCATTCAACATTCGCAAAGTGGTTATTCGTGTCGAGTACAGGAACTGCATCGATGCGTAGAGCTGACAATGAGTTAGGGATATTTCACAAAGTGAATATAGGTACAAAGTTTATACCGTTAATCGAGGAACAGTGAAAAAGAGGAGGATTTCTGTGCAACGCAATTGAAACACCAAAATCTTATGTGCAACGCAATTAAAACAACAAAATTTTCTTTGTGACGCAACAAAAGACAAAATTTTGTGCGTGTTACGCAGAAAAACAACAAAATCTTGTGTGTAATGTAACGAAACAACAAAATTTTGTTTGTGACGCAACGAAAGAACAAAATTTTGTGCGCGTTACACAAAAGAACAACAAAATCTTGTGTCTAACGCAATTAAAACAACGGAATTTTGTTTGTGACGCAACAAAAGAACAAAATTTAGTGCGCGTTGCGCAGAAAAACAACAAAATCTTGTGTGTAATGTAACGAAACAACAAAATTTTGTTTGTGACGCAACAAAAGAACAAAATTTTGTGTGCGTTACGCGGAAAAACAACAAAATCTTGTGTGTAATGCAACGAAACAACTCAATTTTGTTTGTGACGGAACAAAAGAACAAAATTTTGTGCGTGTTACGCAGAAAAAACAACAAAATCTTGTGTTTAGATTTAGAAAGTCCGTAGAGTTCGAGTTTCTGGCTTCTATGTATTCGTGTATGTATAAGTAGGAGAAAATAAGGGATACTTGGAATCGGTTTACGAGGTTCGTTAAAATATTATTACCGCGTAACTTGAAGCGCGGTGACACGCGGTGCCGGAATGAACGAACGAAGTAAGGCGAAGCGAACGAACGAAGGAACCGCAGCCTTGTGTCTATGCTAAATAATCGCTTCTTAATTGCTGAATAATTGACGAAATTTGCCTTCCCCTCCCCCCTTTCTTGATATCTTCTATATTCTACTTGGCGAGGTTTACGCGGGGCGCGTCACCGTCTGTTACTCGCATTATCCGCTCTTCCGCACTTTGTATATACTTATTAGAATTAAAAATTCGAAGGAGTAGAGTAGTAGAGTAGAGATGGGAAGAGAGGCGATGCGACAAGGTTCTGACTCTTTGACAACAAAAATTATTTTGTTGGTGTTGTATGGAAGAAAATTTTTGCTGTAATATACAGCAGAACTCTTTCTTGATGAGACAATTCATTGTGATTGCAATGTAACCAAATATACTGAAATATGTTTGAGATGCGTTGAAAGAACGAAATTTTGTATGCAGCGAAACAAAACAACAAAATTTCGTGTGCAACGCAATTAAAACAACGAAATCTTTGTGTGCAACTCGTTTGAAACAACAAAATAACAAAATCTTGTGTACAACGCAATTGAAACAACAACAATCTGCTTGTGACGTAACAAAAGAACAAAATTGTATGTGCGTTACACAAAAAAACAACAAAATTTTGTATGACATGCAACAAAACAACAAAAATTTGTTTTTGACACAACAGAAAAACAAAATTTTATGTGTGTTAGACAAACAAAAGAGGAAAATTCTTTGTGTGAATGAATCAAAATTGTCTGTTACAAGGCAACAACAGTAAAAAAAAAGTCAGTACTTTCTGCAACAAAATATTGTTTTGTCAACAACAAAGTCATTAAGACGAGCTGAGAAAACGGTCTGGCGAGTGTATCATATCGAGTAGCTAAATGAGGGGACCGAAAATGAGGGAACAGTAACAGAAATACGTCCCAAAACGCTGGACCTACTTGATAATCCTCCGAGTGCAGGAACTGAGAGAAGACATTCAGCACCGTCTCACCGTCTGACCGTCTCAAGTTCAGTTTCAGCTGCACAACCGGGGCAGGGCAGGGCAGGGAAAGCTTCATAGAACACAAACGGGACCGCTCGCTATCTCGCCGAGCGGTTTAATGCGTTTAACCCGGGACGAGATAGCGGTAAATTTATTGGTCTCCCTATTTTAGGCGAGTTTAAGTCACGACCAGAGTCCCGATAGGTGGAGGGACTCGAGTCTCCAGTCCTAGGGTCGCAGGTGGACCAAAATACACACATGTCCATAGTTTTTCTTTCTCGCATTCTCGTATGAATGATCGATTCTTGACCCTGACGAAACTGGAACGGTGGATGTTGGTTTTTTCTTGTGGTCGGACTCGTCTCGTTCCTCCAACGAGGATTTATCTAGTGTTACGAACTTCGAAGCAAGTGGAAACTGGAAACTAGAGACACTGACCGCGAGGGGCGGTCTCCTTTTTCTTCTTTTTTCTTCACGGAACTGTGGACCAAGACTGTAAAACCACCCCGAGCTGAAACACTTCGATAATGTTTAGATAAGATAAACGAGAGATAGAGGAAGATGTGGTGACGATGATGAAGAGCGGGTATCGAGACACTTGGGATAAAATGGAATCGTGAGTGGAGACCGGGAGGACCGTCGGACGCTATCGATTCGACGGCTCAGCTTTTCAGGTCCCACTGGACATTGAGCTACGGTTTTGATGCCGATTTTAACCATTTTTTTCAATCATTATCGATGAACAACGATGTGGAATTCAATTCAAGTGATTTGGAGCGAAGATCGACGTTCTTTTGATGATTTTGAATTGAAATTAAGTAATTTTCGATGGTGATCATCGATGTCAGGTAATTTGTAGTGGATTTGAGGAATTTTTTTTAGTGAAGTTTGGCGATTTTGAGACGACTTCAAGCAATATTGAGTGATGACCATCGATTTGAGATCGATTTAAAACAAGTTTGAGTGGTTTTCATCAATTCTGAGTGACTATCAGCGATTTTAAAACGATTTCAAGTAACATCGAGTGATTCTGAGCAATTACTATCGATGATCCATGGTTTTAAATTGAATTTGAGTCATTTTAAGTGATCGCCAGTGACTTTCAAGATGAATCCTAGCAATATTAAGTCTTTTCAAGCAATTATCAACCATGAATAATGATATTGAATTGAATACAAGTAATTTCCAACCGATGACCAGCAATTTCACGATGATTCCAAGTAATATTGAGTCACGTCGAGCAATTACTATCGATGACAACCGATTCCAGATCGTTTTCAAACTAACTTAAGTAAATTTAGGAGATGTTGAGTGATTTAGAGATGATTTAAAACACGTTTTGGTGACTTCAATGATCTAAGATTGAATTCAAGCAATTTTAGGCAATGATTAGCGATATTTTAAATGATTTTAAGCAATATTGAATGAATTTGAGGAATTTTTAGCGATGACCAGCGATTTCAGACCAATTTCAAGTACATTTAATTAATGACTGATCAGTGAGCAATGATTGAAGTAATGACAAACGATTAAAAATGATTTCCTGCCGAGTAAGTTTCCGTTTGAGGAATTCTGCGGTGAAAAAAAAAAATCTCAAAGTGCATCCACTCCACTTCCTCGTTCTCGATAAAAAAAGAACGACCAAGGCGGCAGAAACCTGCAACCATACACTTCGATCCGATGCTTTCACGCTCGAGTGAATTTGTCCATCCTAGTCACATCCTGGTGAAATACGACGATATTATTATACTTTACAACGATCGATGCATGCGCAGATATGCGATGCGAAGAATCATTACGGGTTGGACTTTAAGGCCACGAAGACGTCACGGAGCTGGAGGTGTGCATTTTGTTATTTTCATCGAGATAATTAATACAGTATCATCATCATCATCATCATCATCATTTTTGTTTATATCGTTTTTAATAAACTTTTGACTCCTCGTTGGAAGAACGACATGAGGCAATAGGAGTAAATTACGTATTACGTGACACTCGATCCTCAAGGTGTTGATACTGAAAAAGTAGGATATCAAGAACGAGGGAAAAAAAGAAAAAAAACAGACAGTCATCATCCACAGTGGAAGAAACAGTCGTAAGAATATAATAAGCTAGTTTACGTACGTAGAGATACGAGGAGTTATGAAAAAAGAGGAGAGGAAGGAGGAGTGTGTGCGTGTAAAAAGAAACGACACAAATACCTGACTTCATTACCATAACAAATTCGAGTCGCGGATCGTCACGCCTTGACAACCTGCAGTAAATCATCAAATACTATTTACAATCCTCTCGTTATGTTCATATACTGTTATTTATTTTTTTCTTTTTTCTCTCACGTACGTTTACAGCCGATGTTGTATCTAATATCACACACTTCAAGGTGGTCCTCGTACCCTGCAAACAAGAGTTCAGCTTCAATATAGCCTCGTTTTTCGAGGAAGGGTGCGAGGGGTCAGTTTTTCGATCATATCTCCGTAACCGGTGCCTGTATCGACGAAACGGTCATTACAAAAAATGAAGATCGTCTAATTGCCCATCGAAAAGGTCCCACGCACTTTTCCTCTATGTTCATCGGTTGGGGAGTAATTCACTGGTGAATATTTGAAAAACTGTTTATCCTCGATCAGTTTTCTCGAAAATTCAGCGTTACGATACTCCTCAACCGTTGAACATAGACGAAAAGTGTATAAGACCTTTTCGATAGAGAATTTAACGATCTTCATTTTTTGTATGGACAATCGTATCGATAAAACGCTCGGTTATCGAGATATCGTCAAAAAACTGCTTCTCAGCACCGTTACACCAAGATGGGGGTTTCGAGGCTGATGCCCCGGAGCGCCACACGTCTCCAAAGCCAATGATTACGCGGCTCCGTGTCACCAGGCGAGATTGCACGTTTGCTGTTTCATTGAATGTCCCAGAGACATAAACACACATATCATCAGAGACTCGAGGCCTCGTTCCTCGTCGACACAGTCGACGTAAAAATCTGTAAGAACGGAAAAGAATAAGAGGTAATCGCCGGGAGGAGGGCCCTCTAACCACAGCTCTGAGAGGCCCTTACTCCGATCGTGCTGATGGAGCAGATTATCACAATGTGTCGGTTCGATGCTCACCTGGATTTTTATCCCCGACGCAAAAGAGGAGAGGAGTCGATGGCTCTTCGACCGCGACGCGACATCCGATACCGAAGGCACACGTCCCTCGTAACCCTAGACCCTGGCTACCGTCCCGCTTCGTACACCTTGGGCACGACTAGAAAGAACCTCGAGGCTGGACAAAATGAACAATTTCGAGTAGTGATTGGACCCCGCAAGGTCTCAGAGGGTTTCGAGGTTGACACGATCGATCACGCGCATCCATGCGGGTGTGGATATGAATTTCATATCGCTTCACATCGACAGGCTCGTGATGGATGCTCATTCGCACGTGACTCGTGATTGGACGGTTTTTGCATTTTGGTTTGAACTCGCCATTATTTTCGATTTTTCGTCTGTGAGCGAAGAAACAGGAGGTTGAAAAGGCTTCTTAGGGCTGGGGTCGCCGCATATCCATACGTGCTCAGTGGTCAGTAGTTATTTTTGAATCTTTAGTCGGTTTACAAGTAGCGCGGGTCAGAGGGTCCTCCATAAAATAGCATGACTTACATTGTTGGTGTCTTACCGGGTCCGCTCTTCTCGACTGGACTCGAGTCGAGTCTGGACCCGCGGCCGAGGTCCACCTCCATCTATCTAGCAAACGACCATTATTTTACTCTCGCATTCTTTTACGATCGAACAATGCAGTACCCTCATTCGTGTAGTCGAGATATTAAAATGCTTTGAGGGAAGACGCAGAGGCTACAAAATCCACGTACTTGCAGTATGGAACCCGAATCTGTTACCTGAAACAGTTTTTCGCTCATATCTAGATAACCGAGCGTTCTATCGATACAATTGTCCACACAAGAAATGAAGATCGTTAAATTCTCCATCGAAAAGGTCCTATACACTTTTCGCCTATGTTCAACGGTTGAGGAGTATCGTAACGCTGAATGTTCGAGAAAACTGTATTTTCATCTCCGCCCGGAGTGTTTCCCCGAATTTATCCACTCGAATCCACTCAAAGAGTCCGGAAAGGATATAAAAATCGGAATTTAAACCCTGAAACAGGTTCTTTCGATTATTTTCTTCGACCGAAGACGCGCGGGATTCAAGAAACGAGGAACTGATCGAGGATAAACAGTTTTTCAAATATTCACCAGTGAATTACTCCCCAACCGATGAACATAGAGGAAAAGTTTGTGGGACCTTTTCGATGGGGAATTAGACGATCTTCATTTTTTGTAATGACCGTTTCGTCGATATAGGCACCGGTTACGGAGATATGATCGAAAAACTGACCCCAAGCACCCTTCCTCCAAGACCGAGGCTCTCGCGTCACAGATAAATTCGACCCGACGTCCTACCGCATACTGTTGGTCAAATTGTCTTAAAAATCTCCAACAGTTGGGCAAGGTCGCGTCCCCCCTTCGTAATCGGGGACCCGACAACCTTCCGGGCAAGTGGTGTCGACCCTGGCACCTCCGGAGCATAAAGGTCCCGATATGATAGCCCTATGGCACTCTCCTCCTCGCGATCGCGGTATCTTTTCATGTGGTACAGACTACACACATCACACTAGCCAGTGGTCAGTAGACAAGCGGTCTGCCCGTTCACCGTCACCATTAGGTGTACCAGCTCACAAAGTGTCTCTCATTTTATCATCATCGTCATTATTAAATATGTGTGTCTGTCTCTTTTTCTCTATCCATGTATTCCGTACTTCACTCACAGGGCATCGGGGTGTATCTCTTTTCCGCTGACCCCTAGTTCATATTTCCTCTTCAATATACACAGACACCACGATATTATTATTCACAACATACATTTCGTTGCGTTGTTCAGCATCGTGAATTTTGTTTCTTCCTCCTTCATTCGTGGTTCCATATCAATTGCTTTCTTATACTGCCAGCCGATCAGAAGGACTTGTGTCTTTCCTCTATTGCACAGAAATTTCTGATTGATAATCAATTGGGATTCGATTTTTATAAAAAAAAAAAAAAAATGCTATGCAAGTACAGAAAAAAATTTGTGCTTGTTCTCAAAGCCGCGTTCAACGTAGTTGAAGAAACCGAGTAGAGAAACACGTGCGCGTCTCGAGTGTCACAAGGCTTTCCGACGTATTTGAAGGACAGTAAAAAAAAAAAGGAGAAAAAAAAAGTTTTTACGATCCTCGGTGTGTTAATGTAGAAACAGAGAAATAGAGAAGGTCTCGGTTTTTTTCTCCGTACCTACATTATTATATCTATGTGGTTTAGAATGAATTTACAACTCGCATCGAATCCCAGAACTGGAGATTTTTATCTCTCGTTAATATCGTCCTCGTTTAACCCTCCAACCCCAAGAACAAAAGGAAGTCGTAAAAATAAACTGATTAGATCTGATGGGGTGAAAATTATTCTATCGGTACGGTTTTTACCCTTTTTTTTTACAATTATTGAAATTTTAGACACGATTGATGATAGATTCACTGTGGAACAGTCTGAAGTTGGCTATAATCGAGAAACAAGCTTTTAGAAAGTTCTGAATTGTTTAAGAATCGCATTTCTCGATTTTAGCCAACTTCAGACTGCGGTTCCATCGTTATATGAATTTACCCTGTATATTACGTATATAGTATGTATATAGAAGTATCCTAGTATCCTGAAAGCGGGGCGCAAACAGACGGGTAAGATAAGGAATAGACTGGAATAATCCCTGGGGTACGTACCGACGGTAGATGAGGGTGGAAAAAGAGATCTAGAGACTCTGTATCCGGTTGACGTCGAATATATTCGTTTAAGAGACGAGGATGACGGTATATAGAAATTTGTGTCCAATATTCTCGTTTTTCAATTTCCAGTTCATCTGTTTTCAGAGAATGAAGGAATTCATTGGAATCACAACGAAAATTAAAAGTAGAGTGCAAAAAGCAAAGTGCAAAAGTTATGTGCAATTTTTGTACCCTCGATATCTCGAGAACGAAGCCACGGATTTCGATCATCTTGGTCTCAATCGACGCGTTTTTTCGAAACCTAGAACCCATCCAATTTTCGCTTCGATCGGTTCAGTACTTTTTGAATTATTTAAACAACAAAATTCTACAAAAATACAGTAAAAACGACGATATCTTCATATTGGATCAACCAATTTGAATGAAATTTGGTACCACATGGTTTTTTGAACCTCTGATCAAGAATCTGAGGTCAGATTTGCAAGCTGATATACGCATACTCATATTCCAGTATATTGGTTACAAATTCCTCGTCATGTACCATCGATCATGATCATCTCAGCACGCATCTTCTCCCCTAACCCTTTTTCCCCACGATCAAATCCGTAGATGCTCGGTTTATACCGCAGACGTATCTTCCGGGTCTCGCGCGTCAGCTTGGGCAAATAATAAAATTACAATAATTGGTAGACTATCGCATCTCTGTAGCGAAAGAGAGAAAGAGAGAGAGAGAGAGCCACGCTTCGCTAACTACCGCAAGAAGATATCGTTGTCGAGAAACCCGTATTTATTAACGGTACTCATAATATCGACCGCCTCAATACACCTTCGTTTATCTAAACATGTACATACACAGCTAGATGAAAATCTACGCCGATCCCACAACCCCAACGAAGGAAACTTCGAAAAATGGAATTTTTCAAAAATCACTTCGATCACGTGTCTCGACGTCCCATATTCTTCTTCGGAGAAGGATCCTTCATCGCATGAATGAGGGAAACTGAGAACAAAAAAAAATCCTGTGATAAGTTATGGTCAGTTATCGAAACGTTTAACGACGATCTCAATTAGTCACTCTTTTCCTGATAACTTGGTCCAAAAAATTTTGTTTTTTCGTTTAGAAGTGACAGTGCGAGATGACTTCTATAGAACTAGCTGTGCGATAAAGAAGAAAGAAACAAGAACAAGACCAAAAAAAAAGAAAAAAAGAAAATGAAGAGAAGTGTGTATTATGCACGTCATGAGTAGCGGTACGTGTTTTTTTTTCTTTTTTTCTTTCTCTCTTGTGCTCAGAGCGAATCGGTTTGTCGTACCTACGTTCGTTCGTTCGCTCGTTTTCTGTATCACTGTTATTAGCATTCTGCATGGAGATGGTGGGTAGGCATACACGGTTCTAGTTACGACTCTCTGGTACCGTGGAAGAACCCCGCGTGGTCATTATGGAGATTGAAACACTGCACTGTGTGGCACTGTTTTGGTTCTACAGAGAAATACAGGCTGACTACTCTCAATGGGTCCAGAGGAATTAGGCGTAATCAGGGGAAAAAAGCAATATGTACGGTTGATATGAAAACGTGGTTGTCACGCGTGTGGAAGGAAGAAAGTAATGAGACTGTCTATAAACGTCACTCAATTTTTTATCCTGATGGTTTTGGAAGATTTTTAACGATTTGAAAAGCGATTTGGACCCTAGGGTGGGTAGAATTGGAGATTTTCTGAGTAATTAGCAACGTTGACAAGTATTTGGTTGAATAGGTTACAAATTTCTGAGAATCTTTTAGAATATTGATAAGTATTAAACAAAAAGCATAAAAATCGTCAAGTATTCCGCAAAATATTTTCAAATCGTTCCCCAATCTTTATGTAAAATCGCTAAATACGTGTCATACCGATCGAGTATTTGGCAAAACCGCCAAGTATCGTCGCTAAATCGTTGAAAATCGCAAAAAAAAATCTTCAGATCATCAAAAAGTCCTAGGATCGACAAGTATTTTGCAAAAAATCACAAAATCTCCACCGATCTTGATGTAAAATCGCAAAATCTTTCAACTAGTCAGTAATAGATCGTCAAACTGTCTAAAATTTCTGAAACGAAAAAAATCTCCAGATCATCGAAAAGTCCTAGGATCGA
>JAFFZH010014521.1:38890-49852 GCA_018420115.1 Euura saliciscinereae
ATTTTGAGGATTGACCAAGTAATTTGAGACGATCTTGAAGGATGACCGGAAGATAAAATGTGAAAAAAAAAATCAGGAAGAGACACTGACACCCGTTGGGTCGGTGACCACAGCCACATAGCACCTGGTGCGGCGCGTAGGCCGTCCACGGAGCCGGGAATATTATTATAGAACAATTATACCGTAAATTTCTGCCATTACCGCGGCTCACTTAGGCATCGCGGTACACGGGGTTGGACGCTGGGCTCCTGCTGCCATGCGATGCACTATGCGCGGCGTCCTTTTTTCCGCGATACGTGCACACGCGGTGCGGCATACCGTGAATATAAAATATGGAAGAAAATATGCGGAGATACCGGGGCTGAGAATCATGGAAGAATGTTTTAGCGTTTCTCGATACTCGTATTGAAGAAATTTGCCGATATCGTGTAGAGAAGTGGGAAGACAAGATTGCGGAATCGGTTATCCTCCTTTCGAGGCGGGAATATTTCCGTAATGAGAGTCGTTTAACTTTTCCTGACCGGGGTCAGGGCGGGGTAAAGTGGTCAGGGTCGGACACGCGGTTGGTGTCAATCGGGACGAAACCCCCGGTTTCGTAAATTGAGAGCTTCGATCGAGAATGTCGAGAAATTTCTTTCAACGATACACGGTAGTCGTGGTCGAAACTCGTCCGCGTCGATTTCTATACCCTCGTCGATATCTCGCTCCCGGTACCTCCTGGGTGAAAAACGATCGGAACCAATTTTCAAGCTCTTTGAATTCTCTACAAAAATGGTAATTACAGTTTTCAACGACCAATCGACCGTTTGAAAGATATACAGACATTTGATACCACGGTCTGAAGTAAGGGCTTCATGATCCATACTTGGCTCGTTTTTCTCCGATATCTCGATCGCGGTTCATCCTAGGTGAAAAATGATTTGCACCACTTTCAAAGCTCTTCAAATTCTCTACAAAAAAGGTTCAGTCAGTTTTTCACGACCAATGAACAGTTTGGAAGATACAAGCTAAATAGTCGGAGCGATCGCACAGACTCGATACTAAGTGCTTGTATACTTCATTTTTGTTCATATCTTTCTCATGCTTGCTCCTAGGTGAAGAACGATAAAAACTTTTTTTGAAGCAAATAAAATTCTCTACAAAAAAGGTTCAGTCCGTTTTACTCGACCAATCAACGGTGTGAAAGATACAATCCATGGAGTCCGAGGATCGTAATTATTTTTACTGTTTCTCATCATAAATGGTGAGAAACTGAGAATATAAGGATGTGAAAATGATTTCAGTACTACGGAGAAAAAGATAGTCTTCCCCTCGCAGGTGGCTATTACTTTAATACTCATCGCGTATGGCGAGTGTCTACGCAGAGTGCATCACATCAAGTGCGGAGTAACACGACGGTGACTGCGCGCATTAGCGTTATGCATTGAAGAGAGAATAGCTAGGCTGCCGCGGGCCCCTCGCCCTCCATATGCAGAAGCGGCGGGCAATTGTCGCGTTAAACCGTAGTGCGAGGCGTCTGAAACAATTAGGTTTCTTTATATCCGGTCGCGTTTAGTTTTTATCATAATTGCAGCCAGTCCACGAACCCCGACGCGGTACACACTAGGTTTTATAAGACCACATCTCGCAGAGGCTCATTAGGTATGCGCGTAACGTGCTCATGGCTCATGCCCTCAGATCTCTTGTGATATAATTTTCTAGTCGAGAATAACCCAGCCCGACCTGGTGCTCGGTGCTCGGTACCCGGACCCTGGACCCAAGGGGGCTCCCCTCGAACGTATGCTGCGCACTTCGTGCCTCGAGCTCGCATCCTACCGCTTATACCTTTAGTTCAGCGTTTCGGTGAATCGTTAACTCTTTCTGAACTCATATTCAGCTCTCCTGAAGCTCGACTTGACCAGGAACTCGAGGGAATTTGAACGGAATTTTTAGCGACTGGTTGACATTTTTTTTCCCCCATTGGCATCGAATGCCTCGTATATATGGGGCATGCTTTGCCAATGAGTGCCTGAAATTTTTTTTTTCGTCTTTTCCGCTACAGTTTTGTATCCCAAATTGTGTCACAGCGTTTTTATACTAGTGACGTGAATATTGACACAGAAAAAAACGATTTTATGTCTTATAGGCCAAATTTTTCACTCCAAAAGCTTCCAATTCGGTTTTTCGTAATCAATTAGCCTCCGTAATCATTCCTTCTGGCTCCTAGCTGTTAATTATCCAATTAAACACGCGGTTTTCCGCTTGCGGTATTCAGACTGCCTACTTGCTCGCGCGGGTTACTCGGAATTAAGTTGGTTCAGCTTGAGCAAGAATTACGAGACCGCAGCCGCGGTCCTTGTGCGGTTTGGCTCACCGCAAGCCAAAGCCAAAGCCACCGTGCGGTGGGATGACATCTTCAACGACACTCTGACTCCATCGTCAATCGAACGAGTGAAATAGCAGGACCTGGATGATTCGAGGGCCGCACCTAGCACCGCGGTGTGTGGCTGTCCAAATCCATCGGAAGAAAATATAAATTTACGAGTTGGTATAACTGAGCACACTGTGAACCAGAATTGTGGAGAATCGAGTCCCCGGCTCCGCGGCGGAACCGCAAATGACAAATATTTGTCTTTTACCTTTTCCTCAAATATTTGGTCTGCCCCGAGGTTCGAGAGAGCCCGTGTCTCACGTTACCTTCGAGATCCGAAAAATCGGACAGGAAATGACTGCAGGTAGGCAGGACGATTATGCAACACGACTCGGTCAATAACGCGGCATGTAACCTTCTATGTGCACACACGGTGACCAGTGAAAGTAGATGTGACGGACTCAGAGGGAAGACAAAGACAGTTACATCGTCGATCTGTCATTTCGATCGCAAACTTGATGATCGGATGTTGAAACACTGACCATTAGTAATTCAGAGCCATGACCAAGTTATTACCAGTGATTGCTATGAATTCATTCCACATCTACAAGTTTTGGGCGATTTTAGGTGATGACCAATCGATTTTAAACGATGATCAAGTGATTCTGAATCATGACCAAGTTATGACTAGTGATCTTTGAGCAATTTCCAACAGTTTCTAGCAGTTTTGAACACTGACCAAGTTATCACTGGTGATTTGTAGCCATTTTTAGTGTTTTCAAGCAATTTCAAGTAATCGTCATCGTTTAAAATCGATTGGTCAAGTCATTACTAGTAGTATCGAGCAATTTTCAATCATGACCAACTGATTTCGAACCATGACCAAGTTATTCTTCATGATTGCTATGAATTTCTTCCACTTTTACGACTTCAAGGCTATTTTAGCTGATGACCAAGTAATTCCAAACCATGACCAAGGTATTACTAGTGTTGCATAGCAATTTTTAGCAATTTCTAGCAGTTGACCAAGTGGTTTCAGCTACTGCGAAGATATTACTAGTATTTTCTAGCAATATACATCCATGACCAAGTAATTTCGAACCATGACCAAGCTAGTACTACTGATTTCTAGCAACTTCTCTTACTTCTGACGATTTCAAGCAACGATCATCAGATTTTTGGCCATGACCTAGTAATAAAAAGCGATTTCTAGTCAATTCAGAGCGATGACCGAGTGATTCCAGCTACATCCAAGTAATTCTAACAGTTTTTAGCGATGTCCAGGTTACTGATACGGCATTTTTCTACAGTGTTTCCCAAAAATGTGATCACAGCGCGGAGACAAAGAGATCTATGACGCGCGTGTTCACCCTGGACGTATAATGCGATTCAGGAATTATCCTCATACGCAAAGTTACACGGTGGCTCCTGCGGGCGAACATGAAGCCCCTGCGGGACGGGGTACGCGATTTTTACCCGGAGCTGCCCGCCGGTCGTACGATATATAACCTCGATGTGCCCGGGCCTCGGGGGGGGCGCCCACAGTACACGTGCCCGGTCCCGAGGTATGTCGGATATGCCGACTATGCCGGGGCCATGTTCTCGTTTTGATCCGTGTGCCAGATAAGATCGCCCTTTGTTACAAAGGCTCGTGCCTCTGCCTGCTCTGCCTTCCTTCGGGAACCTCGGACTCGGACTCTGACTCGGACCCAGGGAATTTAATGCCTGCGATCTATGGAAGCTTTGTCAACGAATTGCCGGACCTGGAACCCCGCTAAGGGCGAAGCTTCACGTCTCATTCCGGAGGAAATCGGATCGTCGATTCGTCGAGTGAAGTGTAACGCGTTTCACACCGTGTAATCTTCCTCGTGCCTAGTTTTCGCAACAGGTTATAATACGGATGATCTGCATCTTGGATCGTCGAGCACGTGCTCGAAGATCGTTACGTAGCATTCCGTCTTTTTTTTTATCGGTCTCATGCCGTGAAGAAATTTGCCAATCTCGTATACAGAAGTGGAAAGACAAGATTGCGAAATCGGTTATCCTCCTTTCGAGGCGGTAATATTTCCGTAATGAGAGTCGTTTAACTTTTCCTGACCGGGGTCAGGGCGGGGTAAAGTGGTCAGGATCGGACACGCGGTTGGTGTCAATCGGGACGGAACTCCGGTTCCGTAAATTGAGAGCTTCGATCGAGAAGATCGAGAAAATTCTTTCAACGATACACGGTAGTCGTGGTCGAAACTCGTACGCGTCGATTTTTATACCCTCGTCGATATCTCGCTCCCGGTTCCCCCTGGGTGAAAAGCAATAGGAACCAATTTTGAAGCTCTTTAAATTCTCTACAAAAATGGTGCTGACAGTTTTCAACGACCAATCGACCGTTTGAAAGATATACAGACATTTGATACCACGGTCTGACGAAAGGGCGTCATGATCCATACTTGCCTCGTTTTTCTCTGATATCTCGATCGCGGTTCATCCTAGGTGAAAAATGATCTGCACCACTTTCAAAGCTCTTCAAATTCTCTACAAAAAAGGTTCAGTCAGATTTTCGCGACCAATCAACAGTTTGGAAGATACAGGCTAAATAGTCGGAGCGATCGCTCAGACTCGATACTAAGTGCTTGTGTGCTTTAATTTTGTCCATATCTTCCTCGTGCTCGCTCCTAGGTGGAGAACGATAAGAACTACTTTTGAGGCTAATGAAATTCTCTACAAAAACAGTATCCACACTGTTCCATGACATATCGATCGTTTGAGAGATACAAGCGATCTAATCAAACCGATTCTTCCATCCCGCTCTGCAAAACTCTGAACAAACTCGAGGCAATAAAGACCAGTGGTACCGAGTGGCCGTCTATCCCCCCGCGTCTTGGGTGTCCCGGTTGGAGCCGGGTTATTGCTATAGCACACATCCACTTATCGTTCTACTGATTAGCGACCGTGTGAGAGTATAATTGTCCAATAATTGTGTACTTCTGAATAACAAGAAACAAAAAAATAAATATCGCTCCCACTTTCGCCATCCATCCGCGTGTAATTGATGACATATCGTCTCAAACGACGATCCCGAAGCGATTTCCACATTGACACACTTCTCCTTCGACGACCGTAATCATCAACCGGCAGCTATCATAAATGTATACCTACACACATATCCACATAGTTGCGTAAAATAAACCGCGTTATGAATTACGATAATGATCCATCGCACAATTTGCTCCTCTATGTCCAATCACTAATCAACCGATCGATCAGAGAAAACCTCCGCAACGACGAGCGAGTAAAAATCCCCAGGATATTTCATGCCTCGCTACAATCCAGGGATGGAAAATACCTACCGTAACCTAACTATCCCCGTCTCTCTTCCTCTCTCTCTCTCTAAGAACCGGGAGATACTCACCCGCGGGTGCAACGACCCGGCTGACCTTTGTCCGGTCCGCGACCTGACCGCCCCAGCTGGCCTCCTCAGGCTTCGAAACAGACTCGCGGTACCCCGCCGGGCAGGTGATCATTCCCTCAGGCACGTGTGAGACCAGATAAGACGCAGGTACCACGTTGGACGCCCGTTTGGGTGGCGGGGTGCCACCTATCGCTTGAGCTTCGGGTATACCAAGAATACACAAAAATTGTTAAAAAAACTTTTTAATCTTCCGAAAATATTCATCGGATTCGATATTTTTTTGTTCCTTTTGTTCTTGTGTATAAAATGATTCGAATGTCACTAATTTCCCTGATCTGAATCGATGTACATCATCGAAATAACGATTACTTCGATCTTCTAGAGAAGAAAAAAATCATTGATAAATTGTAATTTTTCCAGATTTCAATATCTTTTGTTCCTTTTTGTTTTAAAATGATTGTTAACAAGAGATGGTAATATTTATCGTCGAGCATGGGGATATGGTACGGCGCGGATGAGGTACAACAAGAGAGAGAGACGAGGTAGACAGCGGGCAAGTCCTAAGTGCGAAGACTAACGGTGATAAACCATTAGCGAGTTACGACCCTGCCTACAGGTTTTTAACGTTGCATCGCAGCACGGCGTGCCTAACGCTTAAAGAAAATTGCGAACGTATCGTCGTCGGTTCGCAATCACCTACGTCATTCCGGAGACAGTCAGTCAGTCACTCGAATCGCTTCAAGTCAGCGAAGTGAAGAGAAGTGAAGTGACGTTCAACCTTTAATTGCGATATCCAAACGACTCGCCTCGTCTCTCGACTCTGGCTCCGTCCCTTACGAAATGAAGAATTGTTGGGGCGGATGGAAGGAGGAGGGGGGGCGTTACAAATTAGCGAAAACGTCCCGCGGGTCGGTCACATCTGGACCAGACGAAACCCTCGATCCGTGTCAAGTGATTTACAACACTCAGTCCGAGTGATGTATTGGATAGATTATTGCGGAATATATAATAGCGACGATCCACATCTGCCTCTCTCGCTCTTTCTGCGAAGTTTCGATTCAGAACTTGAAGGATATCGTCGTTCTAGGAGAAAGAGCGATTTTTTAGGGACGAGAGCGACGATTTTCAAGTCATTTTATCCGTTAATCAGATGCTTTTGAGAAATTTTGAAATACTCTAGTACGATGACCATTGATTTAGAACCGTTCTGAAACTATAAGAGAAACGACTCATAGAAACGATATTATGCGCTATTCAGTTATTTTCGTCGACATCTGTAGCCATTTTCAGGAATTGTTTTTCATTGATTTTTGGCAATTTTAGAGCGATGACCGCAACTATTCAAAATTGATGCATCATGCAATATTCTTCAAGTTTTTTTTCAAAGTTTTTTTGATCGACTTTCAAGCATTTTTAGTAATTTTAACAGTATGACCATTGATTTTCAAGCTATGACCATCGATTTGCGAGTGAATTTTAAGTCAGGCCAGAAGTACCAACGATTAAAGTCTGTGTGCAAAATTTCACCGAAATCGGTCCAGTGGTTCGAAAGTTATCGTCAAAAATATGATTCGGATAGACGATGGGCCTAATCTATCCGATTCTACGATTTACTGGGTCGTTTTTCACAAAAACCTCTGCCATTTGGTCAATTTTTAGAATCTCGGGACCAAATTGGACCGAAAATGAGCGGAAAGAACAGCCTCAGCTTCTATCCAAAGAAGAAGGACTTGAATAAATTTTTGTATCC
The DNA here is from genome assembly GCA_018420115.1 of Euura saliciscinereae. Classification (NCBI taxonomy): domain Eukaryota; kingdom Metazoa; phylum Arthropoda; class Insecta; order Hymenoptera; family Tenthredinidae; genus Euura; species Euura saliciscinereae. The sequence goes on from JAFFZH010014521.1 coordinate 46,394, forward strand.
GTGACGTCACTATACACACCTCAACTATCCGATTCTACGTTTCACTAAATCCTTTTTCACAAGAAACCTCTGTCATTTGGTCAATTTTGGGAATTTCAAGACCAAATTGGGCCCAAAATGAGCGCATAAAACAGCCACAGCTTGTATCCAAAGGAGAAGGACTCAAATAAATGTTTGTATCCGTGATGTCTCTATACACACCTCGTCTATCCGATTTTACGATTTACTGGGTCGTTTCTCACAAAAACCTTCGCCATTTCGTCAATTTTCAGAATTTCGGGACCAAATTGGACCCAAAATGAGCGAAATAAACATCCTCAACTTGTATCTAAAGGAGAAGGAACCAAATAAATTTTTGTATCCGTGACGTCACTATACACACCTCGTCTATCCGATTCTACGATTTACTGGGTCGTTTATCACAAAAACCTCTGCCATTTGGTGAATTTTGGGAATTTCGGGACCAAATTGGGTCCAAAATGAGCGCAAAAAAAAGCTTTAGCTCTTGTCCAAAGGAAAAGGGCTTGGATTAATTTTTTTGTCCGTGCCGTCGCCTTTCCTGAAATTTCGCAAGTGACGTTTTCTCGTTGCGGTTATCGAGACCCACCTACCCACGCTTGGTGTTGTAGAATGCGGTTTCTCGCATACTGTATAGAGACAATCGTTTAGTAGCCTGGTAGAGGATACGAGACAATGACTGTAAATTACTTAAATTATTTACATTTACATTTTCTTCAATCACCTCTGCATAGAAATAGAGAAAGAGAGATGTGGCCATCGCCTCACTACCGCAAACGTTAATTTATTGAAATTGCTTTTCCCTCTACGTACGTGCTGGGTGTGTGTGACCCTAGTTTCTCGTTAGAGAAGAAAATTGTGGGGTGTTAAAAATCGTCTCGACGCTCAATATCCGTTTTTTCCTATCCCGCTACGACGCATCATCGACGTTCATTGTTCCCGCCGTTTACGACAATGATCATCATGCCAATGAAATACCTCGGTGCTCAAAATGCCGCGAAGATATGATGAATTATTGATGAATTTACAAGCAAAACGACCGGTTGGAATATGTAAGAGCAGGAGGAAGGGGATAACCCGTGTTAATATCGTTCTATGTCTCTGCATTTTGTAGGGTATACTGCTAAGTACTTGTTACGGAATCATTAGGCACACCCGCGAGACACGGATGGAGCAGGGTTTTAGAGAAAGTTTGCTAATTCAAATGCTACGGGCTCCGAGGGGCTGTTCAATTCTCGAAATTTCGTTGTAACATTTGTGCGATTATTGTCGTTTTAAATAATCGCTTCAAATGTAACTTGGAATCTTCAAAAATTGCTCCAAAACAATTTTGAATTACTTACAAATGCTCAGAATTACTAAGAATTGAATGAGATCATTTTAAAATTCTTCAAATCGCTGCTTAGCAATATTCAACGCTTAAAATTACTTAAAATTGCTGAACGTTGGTTAAATTACTGAAATTACTGAAAATAATTACTTAAAATTACTTAAAATCGCTGAACGTTGGTTAAGTTACTGAAATTACTGGAAATAATTGCTTAAAATTACTTAAAATCGCTTAACGTTGGTTAAATTACTGAAATTACTGAAAATAATTACTTAAAATTACTTAAAATCGCTGAACGTTGGTTAAATTACTGAAATTACTAAAAATGATCTCCGTAAAAAACTCTCCAAAATTGCTAAAAATTCTTTTCAGTAACGAAAAAAAAAATCGAAAAAATTTGAGAAAGAAAAAGGTAGTAGAGTTATATACCCGTCGTCTTCGAACCACTGCACAGTTCGTTAGTGACTCTGGGGAGTTAATTAGCGAAAAAGTTAATTTCTTACTCCGCGTTTATAAACGACGTTGGTTGGTGAAATATGAGGCTGATAAAAGGAGGGATGAAGCTGGGAGGGGGGAGAAAATACTACGGTGTTTGCCACCCTCCCGTACCTATAATACCAAAAGGAAACGTTAGAGTTTCGTGAGCCTGCCTCACAGACTCGCCCAACCACAGCCACAGCCACAGCCACAGCCACAGCCACAGCCACAGCCACAGCGACGTCAGGGAGTAAATAGATTAACATTGTTTCTCAGGCTTGATGACTCTGTTACCACGGCCTTATTTCCTCGCCCTTCCCCCTTCTCCCTCGGTCCATAAGGTTCTTGTTTTCCCTCAATTCTGTTTCGATATAGGAGACAGTGGATTTTCGGGTTTATTCAATCATCATCAAAGTTGTAGCGTTTTCTGGGACCGGGAGACTGACGGATGGGATAAAATCCGAGTCCGTGATATCCGCTGGTCAATATCCAGGATTTGTGGTCAATTTAGTTGAACCGCGGTGAGGTTATATATCAGACTATCGTTGGAGTGCTGACAGTGCGGAATCTGATCAATCGAGTGGACTCAAAGAGTGTGGAGAGCGGACCTTTGGGAATAAGTGTGGGATAAGAGATACGAGTTGGGTCAATTTCTCCCCGTTTTATACGGCTCTGCACATATTCTTGGAATCTCTTAGTCTCAGGATCTTCTTCAATATCGTTTATATTAGGGACACATTTGTCACACTCAAATCGTCCGGTAGGAATTTATTTATCCACCATTACATTGACACTGTTTTTATTTCAAAGATATCTCACTTCCGGTCACTCTGAGGTAAAAAGTGATTAGAATGTTTTTTGAAGCTCTTTAAATTCTCTACAAAAATGTTCGTTACAGCTGTTAGCGACCAGCCACCGTTTAGAAGATATACAAGCTTGAAAGATGCAAGGACTCATGATGATCGTGTCCTCTTTCTTTTTTGCATAAACTGTAAAAAAAAAATTCAGCAATTATTAGAAGATATTCTGAGTAATTTTAGCAACTTTAAGTAACGTCCAGTAATTTTTCAAGTTACTTGTAAGAAGATTGTCAAGTGATTTCAGCAATATTAAGTAACGTCGAATCCCTCTCAGTCATTTCGAAGATGATATTCAAGTAGTTTCAGCGATTTTGAGTAACGAGTGATTTCAAGTAACTTTTAGTAATATTGCTAAGTAATTTCAGCAATATTAAGTCGTGTATAGTAATTTTGAACAATATTTTCACTATATTTCAATTTCAAGTAATTCAAGCAATTTTAAGTAACTTCAAGTAATTTTTTTATAACAATTTCAATCAATGTCGTCAATTCTAAGCAACGTCAGATGTTACGAAGAACAAAAAAAGAAAAAAGAAGGTATCCCTGCATTCTTAATTATCGTTATATCTACACCAACCCCGAGAGTGTCGCGCGCTAGTGTAATTAGAGCGTAAAAACAAACACCCCTAACCGCTTTGTGTGTGTGGGGGGTAAAGTTTGCGACTCATTATGTAGATTCCCTAACAGTAGCAGTAGCAACAGCATCAGGTTTACTTAACGAGTGGGAGTAAGATAGATTTCCCCCTCCATTGTGCAGAAAGGGGGGGGGGGGGG
>JAFFZH010014522.1:0-31283 GCA_018420115.1 Euura saliciscinereae
AGATTCGTATGAGAGGTTTGTCGTCAGCGTTGCAGATTTTACCGTCGGAGGTTCTTTTTTCCATCGCAATTCCTGTTAGATTCATACGAGAGGTTGATCGTCAGCGTCGCAGTTTTTACTATCGCAAATTTCCCGTGTCTCTAAAGGTTCGCAGTTTCTTCATCACATCACAGTTTATTTTTCTGATCGGTTAGGTCCGCAGTGATGGTTCTGACAGTTCAGCCGCAGGGTCGCAGTGACAGTTGACAGCTCTCAGCTCACCTCAGACCGCATCGGAGCCGCGCGGGCCAATCGCAACGCGGGAAAAGAGGCTTCAAGCGTTCGATAAGTTCGATTAGCATTCGACAGAGCATTCGACCATCGGCCGCATTCCGGTGTGACATGAACTTTTTCATTAGGGAATCTTCGGATCAGTTTTATTGGCAATCTTCACTATCAATATATAATCTGATTATTTCAACACCTAAACTCATACATCACGCATCCTGAGATAATTCTTCTGATCCTGTATCATCCTATCAAAACTGGTTACCCCTCAGGTAGACTGCTATTAGTAGAAACCCCCTGGACTACGGAAAAGGGACTAAACGAAAGTAGTACGATAATTCTGAGTCTTCTCAAGTAGACGAGGTAGAAAAATCCCTTCTGCTCGCAGTAAGAAATTATTGCGTTGCACAAATTTCCTCAGCTTGGGTGGTTTATTTCGATTCAAATGTCCTTATAGAAGCCCTGACGAGTCTCATACTCTACATAGAACGATAAAATTGAACAAGAGCGAGTGCTATCAAGCCAAAAGTAAGGAACTCTTTATCAGAGTAAACCCTGGTGCTAAGTAACCACGGATTACAGTGGGGTTTAACGTTATAATATAAATACAAAAATCAATCAATTAATCGATTAATAGTTGAATAAATAAATTAATAATAAACTAATAACAATGATTATTGTTTGCTTGTGACAACTTCTGGCGTTATTCACATATATTATTTGTGTTACAGATGCGACTGGTGACGACTTCAACCAAAACAATGAAGACGTAGACACGGATAAAGACAGCGATTATGAAGCTGAAGCCACGGATAGTGACTCAGACTCAGACAAACCTTCTGACGCTAATGATGAGATTGAGAAAGAATCTTCGAAATCGGGTCTAAATATATCCAGTTTGACAGGCGGATTAGATGACGCGTGTCTACATGCAATGCCAAAAGGAGCTTCGCAAACTAAATCCAACTTCTGTCTGTATTGCAAAAAAATGCAAACCGTCATCAGTCGTCAACTAGCGACTGTACACAGCAATGAGGAAGACGTTAAAAAATTCAATGCACTTCCGAAAGGTAATCAATCTTTAATCACAACCGAACTGGTCATTTGAATATAACCATGTTAATGTGATTTTTAACTATGTCATTCTTTGCTCATCAATTAATTTTCGCATAGTTCTCCCACTTTTCATCATTATGCAAACAATTTTCAGTGGTGTTTTCAAAGCTGGAGCATAAAGCATTTAGCATTTCATCTCTGTTTTCATCAGGTAATTTAGAACGCAGAAAGATGATCGAAACCATCCGGTTAAATGGCAATTACCTTCATAACAAAATGGCTGAGTATAATCAAAATGGACTGTTGATTGTTCCTCGACGACCTATCTTTTCGGCTAACACAGTTCGGAGGCATCGTCAACGGTGTTTAGGAGAGTCAAGCAAATCCCATCGGTCCAACACAATCCTAGCACGAAGAATAGCAGGTAGATTGCATCCAAAGGCCGGCGATCAACTCAAAGATGTAGTTTTTTGTGTCATGCGGGAAGACGGAATTGTTCGATTGATTCGATACGACGAATTGCTCATCGTCTTTGCTAACATGATGTGCCTTAAGTATCGCAAGCAACAGCAACACCATCTGATACCAGCACGTTTGAGATTGCTCGGATGACTTCTTCGAACCGCAAAGTTATTGAATCAAAATGTAACTGATTTCGCATCGATTTATCAACCGAAGTTTCACGATGATATACTGTCAGCTATCGACAAGGAAGCACGTTTGAATAAAAACACTGGCGAGCACGGTGTTCCATCTGTCGTTACAACTCTTGGCACATATTTGAAGGTTGTTGCTGAAATCTCTATCGTGGAATGTATAAAAAAAAGGGGACGAAGAGAAAAAGAGACTCGCCGAAGACTTTTTGAAAGTTTACAAAGCCTCGTACTCCAGTAAATTGAACAAAAATGCCGTAGAAGTTCAAGCAAAGAATCACAGGTTAAACGAGAAGCCATTGCCAACTACGGCTGATATCCAAAAACTTGAATGCCTTCTCGAAAACCTGTTCATTTCTGTTTTCGATAAATTGAGTGCACAGTATTCGTACGAGACCTGGTTTGAATTTTCTAAAGTAACTTTGGTGCGAATATTCGTATTCAACCGCCGACGCACTGGAGAAATTGAAAGAATATCCATAGAGGATTTAAATAGTTGTCAACAAATCAGCAAACAAACCCATCCGGAGATATATAACTCTTTATCTGACGTCGAGCGAATTGCTGTTGATAAATATGTGCGCCTCACAATATGTGGTAAATTGGGACGAACAGTACCAGTGCTGCTTTCTGCTGAGATACGAGCCGGTGTTAATCTGATACTGGAATATCGAACAACTGCAGGGGTCCACGAAAAGAATCGATTCATTTTTGGCATTCCGGGATACGATTGTGGAAGATTCAGACACCTGAGAGCTTACCAATTGTTAAAAATTTATTCAGAACAATGTGGTGCTCAGTATCCAGATCGTTTCCGAGGTACACAACTGCGTAAGCATATGGCTACGTTGTGTGCATCTGAAAACGTCGATGAAAACAAGATCCACGATATCGCAACATTCATGGGCCATGAAGATAAGATACACAGACGACACTATCGGAAAACTGTTGTTAGCAGAGATGTATGCGGTGTTTCTAAGGTATTGGAACAGGCGAGTGGAATCAATCGCACTCAATCAAACTCGGGCACCGATGACGAGGACGATCCAGATGAGTGTATCCAAAACGCATCTGATTCCAACGACGGCAGCTCAACTGAATCACCGCCGAAGAAGAAAACCAAGTCGTCTTCGAATGTGCTTTCGAAACCTAGGAAATACAGAAAAGCAGCGAAAAATGATGAATCTATTGAAGGTAAGAAATGTGGCACTTAAATTTATGAGTTCAATTCAAAATAATACTTACATGTAATGGAATATATTGTTACAGATTCCGCACCTGGAAAGAAGAGAAAAATTCGCTGGAGTACTGCCGAGAAAAATGCAGCGTGGGGAGCTTTTGGCACTAATATTCAGCAGTCAAAATTACCTACCACTGCGGCTATAAAAAACTTTCTACTAAAAAATTCTTGCTTCCAAAGGACAGTCGATCAAATACGAATGTGGGCAAGTAATCAAATGAAACAGAAAAAATAATCATCGCTGAATGATAGACTTTAACTCTGATACTTTGAAACAGTTATTGGTTGTTTTTAACGTCATGAAGTGTGATCCCAATAAACACACAGTGGTTGATATGTAGTGGAATCAACGTGTCTTATCAACGTGTATTCAATGATGAATTTGTGGGTACGATGTCCGCCTGAGACACGTGGTCCCGGTGGATACCACACTTTTGGGTTTTAGCGTCCACCTCTACACCGAATACGTGTAAACCATATTTCCACGTCAACCATATTTCCACTTTTGCCACGTTTTTTCCACGTCTATTCAACGAACCTGTGTTTGTTGGGGAACCATTTTTCATCAGAAAATTGGTTTATATTTGATCATGTGGATACATATATAATCAGATATATTCATGCATGTACTTGTATATAATTAGATAGAATTACATATAACTCCATGTATGATCATGCATCGGCCTATGTTAGCCATATACGATCATATCTGATCATATATAGGCCCATATTTAATCAGATACGAGTTGATACGAGGCCGCATATCTGGTTATATCTGCTCATGTATCGGCTCAAACTAGTTGCATTCAACCATGTCTGGTCATATATGAAGCCACATTAACCCATACATGAACAGATATCGGTTCATATCTGATCATTTATAGACTCATATATAATTATGTATATTTATATACACAATCATATATAATTAGATATGATTAGTTATAATGAGTTATGATTAGATATGAACTTTTTTTTCCCGGGGACACATTTTTTGGGTTACAAGTTCAGAACTCGATCGATGTGAATGATTGAATAAATGACTCGCCCTTGTGCATTTCTATTATATTATACATTACGCAACAATCATTTCGAATGAGCGTACCAGAATTCACATTCTTATTTCAACAAAATAATCCGTTATGAAGTCAGGAATGCGGCAGTCCTAATGGCGAGACCCTATCAAGAAGTGAGACGTGAATTTGTGCCCCCGATTAATTTCCACTGAGAGAATATTGAAGATTCCCCTTCCCTTGATCAACCACCCTATGATCACTACGAACCTTAACTTATCGTCTGGATGAAATAAGCTCCTACTTAACTTTGCAGAGCTGCAGGCAGAGTTGGCCGATTTTGTGACAGTACCAGGTTAATTCACGTGATTACCTCGGAATGGTGGACTATGCAATTTGCTAATCCACGAACGAAATGTTTCGTCCCTATTGAACAAGATTATCAAGTGACGATTGGGTGTTGACCACCCGAGAAATAAGGATCTCACTACACACAATTCGGAACTAATTTGTTGAAAAGTGGCTTAAATTATAGCCAGTATGAGACAAGACAAAGCATAATCAAGCCGAAATCTGGCACGATAAATTACTCTCAGTAAAAGTCGTTCAATCCTATAGTACAGCGAATGGTATCCAATTTCGCCCAACTTTGTTCCGTTGAATGACTTATCTTGGAAATATTTCCCGGAAACTCCTCCTTATCCGCCATCCATTATTCATGACGGGGTATCGAAAGGCTCGGGGCTGTTATTTGCGGAAGATCCTGCGTAGTGGCCCACTATATTGCACTCTGGCATGTGTGTAATAACAAGGGTAAGCAGGACGCTATAATAGTCGCCGCAGGTACCAGCTCGTCAGACAAAAGACTTGTTTACAAACACTCGAGGTCTCAATGTCTCCCATGTCATTCCTGTGAATTTTCGGCGTGTGCAAACGTGCTACCTCCATTTGCACCTACGTATAGAGAATGTCTGGTAAACTCGTGGTTGGAAGGTCGATCGTGGTCACGAGGTGGTCGAAATTGGATCGATTGGTACGTCACCTCTTTGCTTCCTTCAATTCACCTGAGCTTACTTTTTGCCAGGGGGTAAGAAAGGGGAACAGGAAATAAGGGGCTTGAGGTGGAGGCATTGAGCTGCCGTGTAAATTGTATAAATCTGTGTGGCCGAGGACCGTAGGGAAACGTGCCTTCAAGCTTGTGCTTACGATTGAGAACGCTCTGCGGCGTGTGACACAGACCTGATGTGAAGGGAAAACACTGTGTTGTTCATCAGGTCGGTCACGGTGCATTTAAGGTTCTTGGTACCTGACTCATCTCTCAATTGTGTGTCGGTTGCAACAAAGTTCAAATGTTCGAGTGTAATCTTTATTGCAAAAATAACATTCAGTTTATGCATAATTGTTTGACTTGACCAAAATTTCTGAGGTAACCGAGAACCGAGTCTCTTTTTAACTTTTCTCCAATCCATTGTTGCCGACCTCGGGAAAATATGAGTGTTTGAAAAATGTAAATTGGAACCAATAACCTTTCTTGAACGCTTCGGTCACACTTTTCTATTCCAATTTACGTTCCCTGCAGAACCTATTTTGCATTTTATGCATGGCTACTGCAACTTTTAAACTGAGTTTCTTGAGAAACAATTTTCAGAATTGACGATGAGCTCCTTCTGGAAGTAGCACATAGGTCTCAGACGGGTCCTGGATACAAAAAGAATCTAGAAATCTTGCGTTTGACGCAAGCATCCGAGTCATTCAAAATGCTCCCTGTTCGAGCATCTTTTGGGCATTGTGTTTTAATCGAGGTTTTAATGATCTTTTTCATTGCTCTACTAGCTTTGAACAATCGACTGTCCGTATCTCTCGAAGTAATAGGCAAAGCACGAAATATTACGTACAGTCAATGAATAGTCTGATGCAGTCAGATGTTATATATTTGCCTAATCTTGAACTAATTATGATATCATAAAGCAGCTCATTACAGTTTGTATAATTTGAAGAGACTCTCATGGCCAGCAATTCTAAATTAGCTAATTACTTTTTAACCCAGCGGGGAGAGTACTGATTTTTTTATTTTCTGTGTATGCATATGGGGCATTCCATGCCAAATCGTCCTGCCGGTGACCCTCGAACTTTCAGATCTGGTCGTTGTGTTGACTGTGTGAATCAAAAAGCAAATCTAACCTAACGGAGTCTGACGCTGTATCCATGTAACCATTAATCAACTTCGAGTCAGTCGCTACGAACTGAACGAATAAAAATTGCTCTATCATCTGGCTTCAGACTTCAGTCGAATCCAGACACCGATTTATTCTTCGAGTTGATAAGCTAACGGCTTAGGCTTGAGTTATGGAGATTCGATAGTCCACTCAATAAGACTAAATTTTTTGTACATGTCATAGTATGCTATACGACCTGTAGTAAAAAAAGGTAAGCGATAGTCATTGAAGCGTCTGGTGCAATTTATTAATGTACTTACGACATTCACAAAATGAAAAATAATGCTTCGAATCCTTTGTGATATTATTGGTTGCAAGATCTTCCGCTCGAAACATCAAACGTCCGACTTACCGACATAAGTGGGCGTGTCGCTTATTTCGATGAAAATTGAAGTCTACGGGCCTAAATCGCAAAAAAGGGCTCTGTCGCGGATCGCTACGTGCAATTCCGAACCGAAATATGTCAAAACATTTTTGTTTTGTGGGGAAACAAAGTAATGGCATTGTTATTACGAAAATGTGACAGTTTGGCGACGACTCCAATTGACAAATTTTCGTAATAACAATGCCATTACTTTGTTTCCGCACAAAACAAAAAGGTTTTGACATATTTAGGTTCGGAATTGCACGTAGCGATCCGCGACAGAGCCTTTTTTTTGCGATTTAGGCCCATAGACTTCAATTTTCATCGAAATAAGCAACACGCCCACTTATGTCGGTAAGTCGGTTCATTGTTTTTAGACAACATTGTAATTAGCTTTTTTCCCGAGAAGCTTCGGACTACGCCAACGATTCACAATTATGGTAATAGGATGACCATGATTTTGAGGTCCGCACATGACTATGATAAAGAATTCACTAATTCTACGTATGCAAGCTCGTTTAATACGTCTATAGCTACCTTCCTATAATTCTCGTTGCTCCGACAATTGTGAATGGAAATAATTACGCAGCAGCTCACTTTGTCATGTTTCCGTTCCCTTTGAGCAGGTATTCCTCATATATGAAAATATCTCATTAGTTACAAATGGAGTGAGGCAGCGCAATCCAACAGAAACAGAAACTAATGGACAGGAACTAATGGAGGTTTCGTTTGATGGTATAAATATTTTTTAGCGTCGGTTTACACCATTTTCCGGTAGGTAATGCGAATGTCAAGTACAGTTCAAGTACACAATAGATGGTAAGTGAGTTAGTAATTTCAGTCTATATAAAATTCCAGATGTCATCCACCAGTTTCATACAATTGTCTCAGTATATGTATATACAGATTTGTACAACCTGCAGCACACAGGGTCAGGGGGCGTGAAATTAAAGCACGAATTTGGCGTATTCCGAGCCGTAGAACCGCCGCTTGGATTATACCCATTGTTCAAGGTTTTTCGTACAAGTCTGTACGTTAAAGAGTCCTGTTCCTGTTCTACCAATTTATTTTTTGGCAGCTTACAACCTGGTGGAAAGGCGTTCAGCCGGATAGGCCCAGGGGCATGTTTTTAATATCTATTCCGATGGAGAAGACTCACCAAGATTAGAATCTCGAGGGAAAAGGGCGTCCTGTCGCGTCGTGGTACTCTGGGGAGAAGACATTACTCGCATGTGCTGCGAAATCATTCTGTCATACGCCTTAAAAATAGGAACAAGATGCTTGGGGATAAAGTCAGCCCTTGACATCTTGGGAAACTCTCGGAATGGCGAAAATATCACATGATCTCGTTTTCTTGACTTACGAGTGATGACTAGACTTTGATAAATTTCTATTTCTAATTTTCTTCATCATCGACAGGCTATTTTATTGATTTTCAAGGCATACAATTTCGAAATTTTGTATACAAATTTCAGGATACTCTGGAAATTACATGGAAAGTTTTTTCATAGTAAAATTAGGTCAAGAATAAGCGTGAAAATTTATAGAAAACGGAAAACGGCGAATAGAGTATATACATATGTAAGCTCTGATTTCGTGTTGCTATCGTTGACTGTGACATGTTTTAAAATAAACTCATCGTTTACAGAAGAGTAGCTATTTTTTTTCGATACATGAACGGAAAGGCCGATTTTGCTACTTATTTCCGGGAAGCGAACTGCGAATTCACCATCCGGGAAGTCTTTCTTCGCTGGTCTTTTTTACCGCGAAGTCTCCCTTCCCTCGAAGTCTTTCCTCCTCACTCTCATAAGTTCCCGTACCGGTCGCGGTACACTGCAGCCACATAAACTAAAATGATCTTCGTTTTGCCCGCAAAATCGACCTCCATCCATGAAATGAAAAAAAAAAATAGTGTGCATCACGAGAGCCACCGTTCTCTCTCCCACGGTGTAGTTTGTAAACTACACACTCGGGAGCGAAAACGGCCCTTGCTTCCTTGGTGCACAATATACTATTTTATTCCGAGGGATTCATAGAGAGTCAATTGCTTCTATCAACAACGGCATGTAAAGCAGAATTGATATCCTGAAGGAGTATCTTTTTTCCCAGCTTCGTACTTGCGGATACATTTCAATCATGCATGTTGAAAGTATTTCAAGAATTCCCTGAGAAGTATTGTTGCCTGTGGAAAATGTTGATTACTCATGCAAAAAAAGGTTGTTTGTTCGCCACCTAAATAGCGGGAAACGCTAACGAGCGTTTCGCCAGAGTATACGTGAAGCTAAGTGGATTCAACCGTATTTTTATTCTTGTATAAATTTTATGCGGTAATTAGTCAGATCCATTTCGCGGTTAACTTACATCCTCATACTTCTAAGCCTCTGCCTGTTTACAAAATATTTGATTAACGCTTCCCTGCGGACTAAACCGCTTTTGGCCAATAATGGGTTACATTTAGGACATCCCAAGTACGCTGCCATAAAAAAATACAGTATGAAAGAAGACGAGGTACAGACACCTCTTTGGGGAAGTTCTTATGAGATTGCAAAAGTTCCCTTATAACATCCCCCCCCCCCCCCCCCCAAATCATTTTCTCACACCCGGGCGCAAAATGCCACTTTTCTCACACCCGGTCGCAAAATGCCACTTTTCATACCTCTTGAGCGGGCGGCAAAGTGGCATTTCTGCAGACCAGGTCATGAGAAAAACATCGTGTGCATCATGGGCGCAAGGCTATTATGACGAGTCTGCTTTTACAGCAACTCGCCTTCGGCTCGTGCCGCAAATTGCATACTCGTAAAATAGCCTTTTGCGCCCTTGATACACAAATAACTATTTCGTACCTCTTGAGCGGGCGCCAAACAGATCTTTTCGGCCCTCGGGCGGAAAAGTCCTTTGCGCCCGCTAAAAGCGGGCGAAAGGAGACTATTTTCCTGCCCTCGGGCGCAAAGTGCCGTTTTGTGCAGGCTCACTCGGTCTGAAAAGAGGCATTTTTGCAGACCAGGTGTTGAGAAAAAAATCGTGTGCATCACGGGCACAAGGCTATTTTGGCGAGTGTGATTGCAGCATACTCGCCTTCGGCTCGTGCTGCAAATTTCACACTCGAAAAATAGTTGTTTGCGCCCTTGATACACAATGTACTATTCTATTTCAGACCTGACTAAGTGAGCATTGAGTTGAAAGATGAAATTTATAAGTCAGCAAACTGAAAGTTCAGAAGCATAGAAATTCTCGTTTTTTACGAGACTGCAGTTTTCCCTGTATGGACTTGTTATATCAGTGAGTGGTTGAACAGTTTTCATAATCGCGATAGCCATGAAATATGAATAATTACAGAGAACCCAAAATTCCAAACCGTTCACGAATTCCTCCAAGGGTGAAAATGTCGTTGTTGTATTGTATGAAACGGCAGGAGTGTAGTTTCTCTGCCAACGAGAGACGTTATGCACAGCATCCTCGACTGAAGTACATCCATTGTTTTCTCAGTGGTTGTAGATTCCCTAGTTTAAACTCAGCTTCTCCCATAAACTTACCCTTTATTACGTTTTCCTTGCAGTAGTTTCTTGTTTACGGGACATCAAAAACAACAGAAAAGAGATTTTGGTGTAGGCCCTGGAAATAATACTTCAGAATAGCGGTGAATTATATGTATAATGAAGTGAACTTTCCAGATAATCGCGGATGAGATCATGCTTAGTGAACATGAACGAACATCACTTAATAGAGTCGAGGAATAATTATCACAGTTTTTCGAAGTTTATCACAGAAAACGGGAGAGATGAGATTGATGGAAGAAACTCTGTTTAGTAATCCGAAAAAAACATCGGAAGGTATAGAATCATCATCATAAAATACAAAAACAGAAAAAGAATTATCCCATTTTGGTACCATAAGTGACTCGATTTGCCTCTGCAGATTAGTGTTATTAAATTCCCCTAATGTTATCAAATTTTGTAGAAGTTTGTTAGTGGTTTTCTTGAAGCTCATCGACGTAAGACGACCTTCTCAACGACATAAGGGTTTCATAAAGCGACGGCACTCTCGCGTTTAAGACGAACAAAGGAGTTGTAAAGCTTGTTGAGGAGTTAATCGAATAAGGATGGAAGGCTTTGGAAATCAGGGATAATAGGCTATTAACTTTGCTGAAATCGATGAACGTGCTTTTCCAATCTTAAGTTAAACGAGAATGAGAGTTGTAGTAGTTGACAGTAGCGCTGAACACTTCTGTACAATTTCTAGCTGTTTGTGCTTCCGTGTTTTTTAATCGGACTAGAATTAAAAACGAGTTCCCGGAAGAGCTTGAAGAAAACTGAAATCTCGAGGAGTTGTATAGGTATGTGAAGGAGCGTAGACAATGTAGACGCTATCTAAACTGCCGCCGGCGCAACGCTAGCTTCTTTTCGCTTTTCATGAAATGCCAGAAAAAATGCCAAACTGTACAAGACTAGTTCGTGAATAATCCTATTGCTTCGAATCAAACCACTGCAAATATCAGGCGTGTGCTCCTTCTTTCAGTTTTATCCCCTGGTAGATTACAGATTATTGAAACTTTATTTTAGTTTTCAATAACGTGGCTTGGCGTTTGCCTACGGTACGTGATATGTAAATTTGAAGGGGATGCGATGAATGGATAAAAAATGATGTATATGTACATATACTCTCGTGTAGCATTGAAAAAATTAGAGGAATTTGCTAGAACCAGTAAATCACATCCTTTATACCTGTCTAGAGCCACCTTCTAAGAAATTGTAATTTATTTATAAATTTTTCTGAAGGAATATGTATAAAAAGCTTAATTTTTTTCTACGGTTTGAACCGCTCTGTAAGCTTCTAATGAAATCATCAAAATCCAGAAATAGAGAGCTGCTATACCCATTCGATTATGGCAGCACGATCAATTCAAGACTAAAATTTCACCCATTAAATTTGTCCACAAACATTGTCTCATGATCATATACATAATAGTATTTCACACCATTCCATATCATGATATTACAGAACCGTTTCACAAGCATCTCATAGCACGAATGCCCCTCTGATGACCACATCGTTGTGAAGATTGTCTTGATTGATCGTTGTGACCACATGTTGATTTTTCGAAGTTTGATGGATCAGAATAGGGAGCACAGTTGATAAACGGAAATAAAGAGACCTACGACAAGACAAGAGTGAGTGAAGGTTAAAAAGAGAAGTGTATGGCGCAGAAATGGGAATGAGTAATGAATTGACTTGTAGCTTGATATTAGACAGCTGGAACTTAACGTTCGGTTTTCGGTCAAGCATGCTCCTAGCAATGTTGCAAACGCCAGCTCTCGTCATTAAAATTAAAATGCAAGTAATTTTCGTCGCAGTTGAAATAATCGAGCGTTTTGAAACAATACGGAACAATTATCTGTCTATTTGTGAAAGTCCCATTTTCGGTATCAAAAAGTATGCAATAATGTTTAGTTCAAGTCCGGAGAAACAATTTCAAAGCAGCCATTCCCGGTCTTAATGGCAACGGATTTCGAAATTTACTGATTGTCTATGATTATTATCGATATCTTGTGTATGAAGAGAGTCAGAATAAGGTGGAGCCCTTGTCGCCAAAATATCTCATCGTGCTGAAAATAAGATCCTGGAGGAAAAATTGTGTTCTTTCGAAATTGAGGTGATTCAACATTGATGCTTTTGAAATTCACTCTAATTACCAAAGTTGTAGTCTGTTCTGTATATAGAGCAAGTCCATCATTCTCCGGTTTACGTGGGCTGAAACTTTCATCAGCTTTTTCTCCTTAGTCGTCTCACCCTCTGGTTGCTATCTTATTTTTCCGCGGGCGTTTACCAAACCGTCTTAATTATTTCGGCAAGACCAAACAAGACGGTTACAAAGTTTGCGCTGAACAGATTTCTCATCGCTATACCCTAAATTCAGCGGCCATAATTTGGAGCTTCTGCTACCTGTTTACCCTCTTTAAGTCGAAGTTTGATTGAGATGAGCCAATTTGTGGGTTTCCCAATATTACAGATCAACACATTACGAAATGTATCTTTCACTCCAAAGATTGCTTTCCTATCAATCCCTTGTGCATGAAGCAAGTTTGACCTTCTCGAGGCATTTTCGACACGAGGTATTTCGCACGGAATAATGTCCATGATTCAATTTTCTGATCATACCTACATGATACTAAACTGCAGAGTGTAGGTTACTTCATGCATTTCCTCTGGAAGAACCCCAACTGATAATGCCATCCACCTTTGCTCCCGAGAGAGAAGCTTAAGGCGGAAATGAATTATTTCAGATCATGCTTAATGAACATTTTAAAGAGATTTTCATCAGTAAATTAGGGCGAAAGCTGCCCTAACTTCCATTAGTTAGCATTTTCCTCAGCTTCGATAAAGTGGCTTGTTTATTTTTCGATCCTTGGCCAAGATAGGATATTCGTTCCGTATATCTATATATATATATAGCTATATAGCTATAGCTATATATCTTTGAAAAAAACGATAAACAATAGGATACAGTCGCAGACTCTTGGGTTGCAGGATACAAAATAACATTTCGGCAACGGAACCTATTTCATTCGCAGCTTTCGTCAAGAGCCATTATTCCAGGTATTATTTCCCCTCAAGCCCTCGCCAAAGTATTGACATACTTTAACCTGCAGCACGTTCAGGCACCTATAAGGCATACGACTACAAGTTGTACCGCCGGAAGTCTTGCGCTTCAAACTACTTGAGTTCCGGAGCACATTTCGTCTGAAACTACAACCGGTTATCTACACCCGGCTATCATTTCAAGTGTCCTAAATTCGGCAAATCAATATACCTCGACGGTGACCGTTTTACATACTATATTCCAAAGCACACGTTGTCGGTCTTACTTATCGAAAAATCGGCGTTCAAATTCATCTTGTGTATCATAAGAGTGTCTACTTCCCGTACTTGGGTCTACGTTGGCCCATACAGAATGCAAGTCTTACGGTGCAGATCACTTACCCGTGCTGTATATGATACTTACGCGAAGACCCGAATGAGTAGAAATGACGCGAATGGTGTAACGCAACCTGATAATCTGCCGATACCTTTCATACTTTTTTTTTAACTCCCAGGATCCTCAGAACATTGCTTCTAAGTCAATTATTTATCAACAGGTAAAGCATCACAAAAAGCGTCGCATCTTTTGAATAACCACCTACAATGTTTTAATCAAGTATACCCTATCACTGAAAGAAATTTTCTAGGACTATTTGGTTTTTCGCATACCCAAAAGTACAATAGACTGATAGGATTTTAGGGATAATCGAGGTACTATAGCAAAAAGTACAATAGTGAGTTCCGAAATGCGGAGTTGATATCTTCTATTGCAATAACTCCCAAAGAATGTTGGACTTTTTCCTATAGAGAATTACAGTTCTTCCAAATCTGTATATGATAATTTGCTATGGACCAGAGTACTGAAAATTACAATAGTGCTTTGCAAATAGCGGAATACAATGTTTCAGTTTTCGGTCAACTTATAGCAATGGTTCCGAGTTCGAATAGCGAAAATTACAATAGTGCTTTGCAATGAGTGAAATAGGATCTTGCAGGTTTTTTTTTTTTTTTTTTTTAACCAAATCTTGCAAGTTTTGGTATTAGGGCATTGCAATCTCTCTAAACGTCCATTGATTTTTTTTTAACCAGGTCATCGGCTATACGGCATACGCCATGTACCATATGCATGAAAATTAAAACGCATTTGAGTTCGCTGCAAGTATCTTCGTCTTTTAAAGACCTCGCCGCTGTTCGTATTACTAGTCGCACGCAACAATATTTGTTTCCGTAGCCGACCGTCCTCCAGAAGTCCAGACGACGTTGAGGTCGAGAATGACTCCGATCTTGAGCCGTGTGGTGGCACGTAGGTGTAGCCGGCACGGTGCAAATTTACTCGCGAGATCTGAAAACCACTGCCAACCATCTATCGGCGCGCTACGGTACCACACAGCGGGTGACCGACAGCTAGGGTGTCCGCCATATTCCTATACCCGATACGTACGGCCACTGCAGGAAGTAAGGCCACTGGTCTGTCTGTTCCTCGGCCGAACTCGGGTCAACTCGAGAACTTTCGGCAATTTCTACAATAGTGTTTTGGAATTTCTCCCAAGTCTGAGTTGCAGAATGTACAAGAGCGTCTCATTTCAATGCCCGTTCTTATTGAGAATAGTAAAATATCATACGTGTATTGCAACTTATGGTTGTTTCGAATAGCAAGTTCCTAAATTATCTTAGCAAAACTTCCAAAGAATCACTACCATTATTTACCATCTCTATTTTCCTATAGCAGTATAGCAATGTTTCCTAAAGTTATATAGCGATTCCTGCTTCTCAAGAAATGTATTAATACATATAGAAATAGTACAATCTCCTATGACTATAAGAGTGTTTATGATTGTACCTCGATTGTCCCTGAAATCCTATCAGTCTATTGTACTTTTGGGTATGCGAAAAACCAAATAGTCCTAGAAAATTTCTTTCAGTGTATAGTAGCGTGGACCTACGCTTGCCGGAATTCGAGAACACTCGGTGGAAGGTCTTCGTTACACACTTCCAGTACAGAATTTACACAGGTGATGACTTTTCGCAGTCTCACAGCTGACCTATGTAAGATTTCAGAAAATGCAAATTCAGCCCCGTACGCAGATGTGGAAGTAGACACGCCGTCTAGTCAAACCTGCTGTTCTAAAACCTAGAACCCGCATAATATTACTAGTTAGACAAAGCATCGATATTGAAGATACTGGTCTGCAAATGAGGATTAATTTTCGTTTTAATTACACATTGTGACGCGTTTTTAGTGCTGGTTGACGAGATCACGAATACAATTAATTTATCGTCTGACACATCTCATCGGGGACAAACTTATCAAGGTCTTTGCCAATATTCCATGCGAAGATTCGGTTGATTGAGTATAGAAAACAAAAGTGTATAAAATGTAGGGGAAGGTGGGGCGGAATGGCCAGGTGGGCTAAACGGCCCACCCAAATAAAAAATAACTCACTCGCATTTTCGCATCAAGGGGGACCGTACGAAACGGTATGCAATGTGACTTCGCTGACAGCCATAACAAATTTTCAGGGTGGGGCTAAACGGCCACCTAAAAAAAAATGACGCAACGACATTTTCACGTCGAGGTGAGGGAGATAACACTATACATGCAACGTGGTGTCACTGAAAACGATGCAAAACCGAAAGGGTGGGGCAAAGTCGCCCACCCTAGAAAAAATGCTTACTGGCATTTCCGTTTAATTGACGACTCACAGTCTCTTTCATCCACTCTATAGTTTACGTTAATATTCGGAAGTTTCGATTGTTTTTCATGTGTTAAAATGTTTTTTTTTTTTGTTTATTCATCTAGTTGATTTTCATCAATTTATTTGAGCTTCAGTAATTCGGTTAATTCACGTTAATTCCAGTCAAAGACAAATAATGTACAAAATTAGTGACTCGTCGATTAAACGGAAATGCCATTAAGCAATTTTTCTAGGGTGGGCGACTTTGCCCCACCCTTTCGGTTTTGCATCGTTTTCAGTGAAACCACGTTGCATATAGTGTTATCTAACTCACCTCGACGAGAAATGTTGTTGCGTCACTTTTTTTTTGAGGTGGCCGCTTAGCCCCACCCTGAAAATTTTTGATGAATGTCAGCGAAGTCACATTGCATACCGTTTCGTACGGTCCCCCTTGATGCGAAAATGCGAGTGAGTAATTTTTTTTTTTCGGTGGGCCGTTTAGCCCCACCTGGCCATTCCGCCACACCTTCCCCTACATGAGTGTAATTCCAATGATCCCATCCAGTACAGTTGAACCAAACGGGTATGAATATCGACAGAGAATAATTTCACTTTGACTTCTACATAATTAAATTGTGTAACAAATCTCACCCTGAGATGAGTACGCAGACACACAGGTATAAAAGCCTAGCTGAAGCTGTACTGTGTTCAAGTGATGTATCTTCTGTCCTTTACGACGCAATTATTCGCAGAACCACGAGATAACACATGAAGCACATGTGTGCAACGGTGTCCTTGCAAGCTCCGCCCGTATGGGCTCATTGATTTTTCGTTTCAAAACACCGAAAAGCATTACACTCGAACTCCCTCAGGTTGACCGTCCGCTAGTTGACGAAATCCGCTAGTTGACGAACTCGCTTTCCGCTACTTGACGGGCTCTACCCCCACTCTCTGTAGCGTTCCCCATAAAATTCAGAGCGTTGTATATGAAACAGCCGCGCGGCGGCGCGGCGCCACTTGCCGGCGCTGTACATCGCGCTCTCACTCACACCCGTTGTCACTGTCTGCTCTCACTCACACCTTGAGGAGAGGAGAGGCAGCGCGCGGCGACATTTGACACCATGGAGTGGGGGCCCCTAATTTCGTCAACTAGCGGAAATAGCTCGGTCCCAACTCAGTCAACCTGAGGGAGTTCGAGTCTATTATCTCTCGTCAATCTCCGGAAAAAGCCGTGAGTTGGCTGGCTTTGACTCCTCTAATTATAACTTTTGCTTTCGGTATCATTACAGTTGTCCACGTAGGGGAGGGTAGGGCACATTGGGACGGTTTTTTGAGAGACAATTTTCGACCTTCAGGACAGATTATATTGGTTCGGTTTTTTGAATTGCATACAATGGCATTTTCACTGATACAAAAACGTGCTACGCATTTTTCGAAAATGCTGCATTTGTCCCAATGTGCCCCACCCCCCACGATGGGGCACATTGGGACATGCATGAGGCACATTGGGACATCGTATCTTACGGTTGTTTGTGATGTTTGACACATGAATTATCGTGAATTCTTCAAGTGACAATCACGAATAAAGTTCTATTCTATTTGCAAAAATGATAACAAACATAAAAGTTTATCGATATCGTGCAATATTGGGGGATTATACAACATCTCAACCGTATTTCAGTTATTCGACGAACTTTCTATTCAAATATACAGCACTGTGATGCGTGTCCCCCACCCTCCCAAAAGTATGAAAAAATTGAAAACAAAACATCTTCACGGTATATCGCTAAATGTTTCACGCATTGAATGTTACCTAAAATGGTACCTGTTTATGAGTAGGAACGACTTTTGACACGCCTGAACGCCTTTAAGGTTATCGCTAAATTTTCGGAGGTTGTCCCTCAATTTTCAGAGTTGAACCACCAATTTTTCAAGATTGACCTTTGTCTTGATGGATCAACCCTAAAAATCAAAGGTTTAACCCCGAAGACTGGAGGTTTGACTCCGAAATTTCAGGGTTACCCCCGAAATTGATGTTTTCACCCCAAAAATTGAAGGATCACCCTCAAACTTGAAGGTTTTTTTTCGTAAGGGTAGCCGGCGACTGTTAAATGTGTAATTTTTTAATTGTCAGCGAACAACTTTGTACGGGCACACCAAACTCTGGATAATGTTTCCTCTTGGTGTTTGTAATGTAAATAAAAAATTACGTTGCCCTAAGTATTCTGCAAATAGGAAAAATCGATGCTGTCCCAATGTGCCCCACCTTCCCCCACTTGTTTTACGTGGTTGAATTCTAAACGTGTTCTCTTCATCGTGCAGAAATCGTAGAATACGCCATGCCACAAAGCTCGGGATGTAAACTACTTGGTTCTGTAGAGCTCTCGACGTTCTGACCGAAAGTAATGGAGTGCTTATTCTCACAGCCAGACTGACGAATTATAAAATTCTTCATAACTATATTTCATTGCACTTTTTTTAACACTAGGAATATTTTTAACAGGCATTGGATATATTTCACTGACGCTGTCTTTGGCATCTTTCTCTCTTCCTCGGAAATGTTGGACATTTGATTTGATATCAACTTCGAAAGCCACGACAAAATTTGTGAAAATAAATATTCCTTAACGTCGCATTCGTAATTCCGCCTTTCAGCCGACGCTAATAAAGACTCATATTGAATTTCAAAGCTTCAGGCTTAAGGCACACCCAGGGCTTGATATCTAAGGGTTGGTGAATAGCTGCAGATTTGAATCATTTCGCATAAATTCGATTCACACAATCCCAGTAGGCTTCATATTTATTGTCAGATTTGGAAATATTCTCGTACATGTTTCTGACGTTTTAGCTTAACATTGAAAATGTGGAACGGAAAGTATGAATGGGTAAATCGGGTAACCTGTTCTTCACTGTGGCCATGGATCCATAATGTAAACTAATAAGCTTCAGTTGAAACCTCCACTCCAAAGGCAATCTTGAGTTTATCTACATTCATAATTATGCCTTATTACGAAAAAACACGAATTTTAATTCGATCCTGATTCTCTGGAATGAATTGACACGTATATTGAATGTAAGAATGACGTGAATATTTGACAACTTCGGAAATCGGAATTCCTGAAATACTTACAACTACTCTATAAAAGAGCCTTCCACGGTTCTCACGTGTTGGACCGAATGTCGAAGGGAAAATTGGATGAATCGTGATCAGCATGACCTGTTTGATATTATTCGAAGTACTGATTAAGTTTATTATTCACCAGACATATTTGATTGGTAATCAAAGTAAGTATGAGCACAAAGTAAATTAATTTTTTATCCATTCTCTCGATAAAACGCAACGGACAGATAAAAGCAGGCATTATTCGACGTAAATTCAATTCGCCAAGGCGATAGCATAGACCAATTTGCCAAAGTCATCGCAATTCAATCATCCGCGATGGCAAATAAAACAGCCCAGACTATAAAAGATTGAGTAGACTTCTCGGTCAAACCTGAAAACTCGAGCCGAGGAAAAACCAGCCGCTTGGGAAGTCAGAATTCAGTTGCGGTGACAATTCATCGAATATTGATGAAGAGAAAGGTCCTCAAAGTATCCACGTGGGGTTTGCACCGATCGCGATTGGTCCAAGACTTTTCCATTCCATTCTCTAGATGACTTCAAGTTTCATTCCGAATTCAAAATAGCTTATGCCGTTCAGCTTGAACATATCATGTGGAAAGCTCCTTTTCGTGTACCTGAAGTAACTACGTGATAATAATAAAGACATGTTGAAACGACGGATGCATCGTGGTGAAATTCTTCGACTGTACCACGTCCCAAGATTGGCCATTTTTCACGTAGAATAAAGTTATGTACCGCGACACGTTCCCATACTATGCTAGTCCACCCCAGCGGGAAGATATTGGTGACAGAAGAATGTGACAGCCAAGCAAATGGAGCTTCATTTCACAGATTTAGAAGGCGTTCGATATTTGAATTCACTGATGACGTTACACGGCTCAGAATATGAAATAGGCCCTCTGATTTTATAGCCGTTAGTCGTTCGTTCGCGGTTTTCCTCAAGACTTGGTCCACGAGAGTCGCGAACTTCTTACGAATTGATATTTTCATTATTATTCTAGCATAAATTAAGGGACTCATCATTTCATTTACTCCCCTACGAAGTTGGAGTTTCCAGGAAATGTAAGAGATTTAGGGAAGTGAATGGGAACGCTATGGAATTTCATGGATGGCAATTATTGCCTCAGAAGTTTAATGGCGAATTCTTTTAGTGAAAATGGAGATAATTTGGACGCCAATTCTTAGGGATCCTTGGGTTTGGGAAATTAGGAATTGAACGCGTTCTATGCCCCTGCGCGCATCACGCTGCTGATTCATCCTTCATTGGACGCTATTATTTTGTAGGACATCAAGTAACACTGAAAAAACTAATCAACTATGCTCTCTCGAAATTCTCGACGAACATCCCACTGCAGAGGAGGGTTGGATATTATACAGTCTTGAGTCTCATGCCACTCAACTCCGAGCATTGTTAGAACTTGATTAGTTCAGAAATAGCCCCAACTTATTCATAAGAAACGACCTTCAAGTCTCCTCTGTGAATAATGTAAGATACATGTACTTGTGCGTCAGTCACAAAGGTTTGGTATGGTTTAATCGAAAGCTTAGTGCACCACTTTCCTCACTTCTGGTGCAAGAATAATCGAAGAAACTCTTTTCTATAATATTTTCTCTTTGTTGCAGGTAAGGCTTCCCACACACATCTCACAAACAGCATCAGTAAGTAGAGAGGCACGGCATGCAACCAGTAGAAAACAGAGGAAACCTTGAAAAAAAAGATACTGAAACTGTGGGAAATAAACATAACTATCTTTATAAGTATCGGAATCGTCAGATGTAGCACAGCTCAACTGAGTTCTCAGCTCCTGGTGATATATATATGTGTAGGAAAATAGAAATCTGAATATTCTACAATGACAGTAGATATATAGGCGACCTTTACTTGTTCTATTTCGGTTTTCACACCCAGTATACATGATTATTTTCTGCTACCATTTCCCGAAGCACGGACTAATTTGGGTCACTGAATCTATACTAGACGAAATCGACTGGCAAAATGTCTGCAATTACAGTCATGCGGAATGTGGCTAATGCGATGGCAACGAATTAAGGTTAGGATTATGGCTTATCTTCAGGGAAAAATCGAATTATCTACGAAACGAGAAAGTTGTAGGTGATAATGCTGAACCAGCATTAGTAGATTGAAACTTCACTCTAATATTACGATTTCGATAAAGCCACATGATTGGTCGAAGCTCGGTGTTCATCAATTGATTTAATCTAGATTGGAAATAATTCATCCAATTTTTGCATTCGAACCGGGATACAAACAATTATAATCGACTATAGCAAACTGTGGCAGGGTATTGTAATTTCATTCCAAAATGACCGAAAATATTACGGACAACGGAGGCCAAGAACTATATTTTCAGCAACGCATACATATGTGCATTTCTGTTTGGAATTTAAATAGCAAAAATTCTGCGACATGTGCAACAATGTCCGCCAGATTAAGATTTTTTCAGATTTTTCGGAGTAAAAATGGCGCGAATATCCCGGAAGAACTGAAAAATCGCGTTTTCTCGAGTCCAACCGTAATAGTGGAGATATAGGAGATTGAAGTTGATCAGGTGCACACGAATAAGAAGTAAATGTGATCTTATGGTAGGGTGACAAATCCATGAATAATAGGATTTCAACCTTATAACAACTTGTTCTATCTGCGACACAATCTGTAACACACTCATTTGCCAGGAATAACAATGAGCCTTTGGGGTACTCGGAAAGGAGGTTTATTTCCAAATTCCAAACTGCTTCCAGTGACGAATAGAAGCCAGACCAAAACGAAGGTTGTTTGTAACATCGCGAGTCTTTCTTTTGGTACAGCTGTAATGCACGAGAAAACATTACAGCCTGAATAAATATCTAATCGAGACAAACGGCTGTAGCCATGATTGAAAATACTGAGACATGGCGTGAGATAAAGTGCGGGATACGATTCCTTGCGAAATACCGCATCGCGTGGCTCTAACCGATTGTTGTAGGATGCTGGACCTGAATTACAACTCACGCTTACTCACTCTCGATTTATCATCTTTAGACTCGGCAGTTCATCTTCGACGAGAAATACCTGATGTGTAGCGCCGTTGGCAGAAACTCACTTTGTCAGACCGAGTCTGAACTGTTCGAACAATTCGTAAAACTGTTCAAATATGTGTTGCTTGTTGTCTAAGTTCATGATATCAATCCCAGTCTGCGTTCTCGATTATATTCGTGAAGAAACTCGTTGACAGTCTGTCTGTTTTTGTTCCTGTTTCAAGTCCCCAGAGTTGAAGGTGGCCATTATTATACACCAAGGTCCACGCATGCGCATCCGCAGTCGAATGTTGGATCATTCGACGGTTCCACTTAACCTCAAAAGTCATACTTCCTCAAAGATCGTAGTGTTGTTGTATGAAGAATGGTGTGCAACAAAGAGGCAACAGTCGTTTCAGGCCGAGATTGCCTTTTTCTTGCACAATATACTATTCACAACTAGGCCATTGAATTTGTTGTAAACACCAAATGAAATCGTCACATCTGATCAAGTATGACCATATTGGTTTTTTTTTGCGTAAAAATCCGGAGAAATTGCATGAATAATAGTATATTGTGTGATAAGTGCGGAAAGAAGGCGATATCCGATGAGTGTGAAGTTCGCAACACGAGCGAAGGCGAGCAGCCAGCATTCATACGAGTCTAGTGTCGTTCACTCACGAGCCGCAGGCGAGTGCGGGATGACACGAGACGAGTGTGAATGCTGTGCGAGCCGAGCGAGTGATTCAAACTTCACACGAGGCAGATGTCGCCTATCCGCACTTATCGCACACCATATTTTTTATAACTCCTGCGGGAAAGCTTGATTTGAGATGCAGACGAATAATATCTGACAGCTGAGCAAATGGCCGACCATAACCAACCCGAAGTTAGGCAATAATCTAGGTTGACACATCGCTGCCGCCTGGGGGCGCCACGTCGCGGACGCTTGGACGTCGCCACCGACCGATGGCGCTACTGAACGACTGACTTATTTCAAAGTGCGCGTGCGTGATAGTGAAGAAACGTAGATTGCTTGAAGTGCGCATGCCTGTTAGTGAAATAATGACGATAAGGCACGATGTGCGCATGCCTGTTAGTGAAATAATGACGATAATGCACCATGTGCGCCTGCGCGATAGTGCAGAAATATTACGTTTTTTCACTCATCTGAAAAGGGGCCCTTTCCAAACCAGACACAGGCATCGAAAATCAAGCTTTCCACGCAGGTGTTATAAAAAAAATAGATGCACTCGGCATTCTCTACCTCAAAGTGCATAACATTGTTTCGAGTACATGCTGCTTTGAGGACGAAAGAGCTTTAAGCGGAAGGGCCTGTAACGATACGATAATGATTACAATCTTCAGGTTCTATAGATTTTTTACACCCATGCCTCCGGTCTACGTAAATTTGTTGGATGTCGAACCTCGTTGAAAACTTTGCCAGCACTCCTCACATAGCCCACCTTGCTTTGCTAAGCTCGAACGAAGAGCACTTGAGGGATCCAGTGGGCTTTCCACCTTCCGTCATCCAATTGTTTTTTTATTCCCTATTTTCTCTGGAGACTCGCTAGAGTATCTTTCAGCTCCTGTATACATTTCGTAGACTGTTTCTATTGGTCATTGAATACCGAACTGTGTTTATTCATAATATTTATACGTTTATTACAGTATTCTCCATTTTGCCACACTGCAGGTTCGTGATAAACAAATAAATGCCGTTGAATCATCAAGGGATCTGAATAATTACAGACTATTTATTTTCATGCTATACTGCAGATTAGTTGCCATGAAGTGATGGGTGGATTACGTAACTCTACGAACCGTAATTCTTTTTATCGCCGACGAGCAACTTCGAGTTAAGTTTACAAAAGTTAAACTTTTATCTGACTACCAGATATCACATAACCTTGTATGTAAGGGTATCACGAGTTGTGTGTGCCTTTTTTGGGAAACTAAAGTACAAAGGCGTACTATCACGCTGTACCTTTCGGATGACAATGGTCGTGTACTTTTCAGAACGCACGGTATCCAAATACCAAATGAAGATAAGAATACCTTTTCGGGTTTTAAGCTTTCGCAGCAGATTTCAGAGTACGCTTCTATTCATGGTCATCCCTACAGATTCGTTCGTTCTGTTATGTCACATCCAGTGCGTCATCCTTTATGGTATCGTCTCTGTCGTGAGAAACACCAGAATTTTCGTCGTCTCTCGGTGCACTATTATGATGCATGAATAATATATTTCTTTCCATTCTTCTGGCGGTAATTGTATTTGTTTTTGAATTCTGGTTGTATATTCGGTTAATTTTTTTGAAAGTCCAGTCCTGCATGATGTATTTGACTTGTAATTTTAAACAGTTCCTTTATATTCCAATATTTGTTTATATTCGAGTGTGTAGCTAATTGCGAGCTTCGTAGGATACCATTCATTCGGTCAAAGTTTTATTTGAGATCGACGGGAATTCATAGTATACCAGTAATTTATTTCGACGTTTCAATGTCTGCCAGACAACAAAGGCATAGATTGTGCTGTAAAGCGACGGAATAAAGGAAAAAAATAATGAAATTTATACACCACCATGACATCGCCCGAGTCTTTTTGATGTGAAGGAGTACCGGAGGGAAAAATTTAAGACTCTCCCAACTGTTGGACCGTTCACAAAACCCAAAGAAACTCAGAAGACCAAATAAAGGAAACGACTGACATGAGAATAACTAGAAACGAAGGCACTGGCAGAATTACGATTCGTGAGGTAAAAAAATGAGGAGGGATGAGTGGGGAGAGTGGCGAGGGGACTAAACATCAAGAAAAGACGACAGGAAGCGAGGAGATGGATAAGCAGACCCAAACTTCAGACGTCAACTTTGAAGAAGTTTTCCGAAATTTCTGTTGGGTGGTATACGCAACGGACGGTCTCGAATCACAATGAGTAGTGTTGCCGCGAGACGAGACTTGCCGAGGTATCGTCTCGTCTCGAGGTGACGAGACGAGAACTTGGTCTCGTCTCGAAGTCTCGTCTCGTCTCGGAAAGTCTCGTCTACATCCGCATGCAGGCCTGAAAAACTAGAACATTCGATGAAACAAATAGATTCAAACAGAAGATACACGAAGAAATACAATAGAGAACGAAAATAAATACTTATACCCCGAGTTTCTGACGTATCTTTTGATCGTTTCGTCCGAAACTTGCGGCACTGGCAATAGTAGTTACCGCGATCGCCGCGAGTATCTCCACCTCAACTCTATCTCGTGTCTCTGCAAGTTGCCGACAATAACTCTCTTCACCTTCATTACACCAAATGAATAGAAATATATTGCCATGAATGAAATTCGAATAAAACGATATGTTATCATCCTTGCCCAAATGCCTCTTTCATAACGTGTACCTAATTTGTCCTTAAAACAGTATTCTCCAAATATCTCGAAGAAACTCGGAAAATCCCAGAAAATATCTGAAGTCTCGAAAATCTCGACGAGAGTCTCGTCTCGTCTCGGCGGCATCACTAACAATGAGCCCCGTACTCAGGCACTAACGCACCAATACGCGCTTTTGAGACCAACATTTCTTCACCCTCGAGATGAAGACGTACCACGGTATCCACAAGGGAACATTCCACTCGTTAAGGGCATGCTGGACTCAGTATTTCCGTATTTAAAAAATGATGAAGCCTGATATGAACGGGGGGGGTGTTTAATGGGTTCCTTAGACGATTTGTAATCAAATTGGTAGCTGCATGAACGTGTATCTCACCAAAATCGAGTAAAATAAGCCTTTTTTGTGTTGCAAAGCGTGAGACCGTCACTTGTTTTCACTCATATCACCGACTACGTATCTCAAACGTGGAAACGAGCTATGTAGCGAACTCATAAATATAATTCCACTCACATATATCGCAAAACTTGTTCATTTCACTCAACGATGAAGACGAAAAATTGTTTTCTCAAAAAGCCTCCGTCCAAAATGAAAATTTTTGACCCAAATTGCATAATGTCCAAGCTCTTTCTTCGACCTGATTTTTTAGCGTTTATCTATTTTATTATTATTTTTTTACTTTTTTTATTTTTTTCTTAGTTTTATCCATGATTTACTGTGATCCAATAAATTCACGGTGCATTGATCTCCACACGAATTATTTTTTGGTAATTTTTTCATCGATAAATCTAAAAATCAGGTTGAAGGAAAACTTTTGACATTATGCAATTTGGGTAAAAATTTTCATTTTGGACGGAGGCTTTTTGAGAATTTTCCCAGATTTTTCGCTTACGGCCATCGAGATGTTGAAAAAAAAACTTCGAAAATTCACCACGCGCTCAAATTTATTTTGAAAAATCTGAAAAAAATCTCGTTACCATTTAGAGTCGGAAGAATAACGCAAAAAATCACGGACTAGATCTGAGAGGTCGAGGGTCACCGGCAGTTCGATTTGGCATGAAATGCCCCATATATACAGAGTGGATTCCTAGAGTGTAAACAGCCCAAAACCTAGTGCGCATATGTATTCACATGACATACAAAGTAGAATCTTGACTTGAAGAAATGAGGAACCGGAGTTGTCCGCATTCTGGAATTCTTCACGCTCATGCCCTAGATTGCTTGATGGTACAGAAAAAAAAATGGGCAATTTCCTTCGACATAAAAATTGATAGGAGGCCATATCTAGACAGTAAAGAACGGAAAAGAACAAAAAAACAAACGATAGCGGAAAATGCGATCTTCTGAGACGACGCCTCTGCTATAGTATAAGTTTAAATGACAAAGAAAATAGCTGTACACGTGGATGCGTATGAGGTAACTGGAAATTGATCGCACTCAAACGGAAATCTCGTTCATCCCTTGAATTTGCAATGGAATTCAATAATACTCCTCCAAGACGTAATTCATGATCTAGATTTTCCGGATTTATCGAAACTTGACCCACGCTAATAAATTGAAGTTTCCGGATTCACGCACGTGATTCAGGACATTCCGGTAGGGGCGGTATAAAATTAGTAGAATACTGTACCCATATTTCCAATTCACCACTCGTAATTTCTTCTTCCAACTCTGTGCTCCTTCGAAAAATGCCCCCCCTGCAGTAGATGCCGGATCATAGCCGATAGTATGACCATGCGATACTTGGATTTTCGTCTAAATTAGTATTGCGTACAAAAAATGATAAGTGAGATTAACGGATGTGAGCTGAAATGGATTCTGGTCAAAAATCGAAGATATCTTCTAACCAACCACATGTGAATTCATGAATAAATTCTAACGCCTCCGAGGAATGTAATGAGCGCTGTGGGTAGTGTATATGAGACACAGAGGAGCGGTACTGTGATAACTTTACTTCCCAAAATCTCTTTTACTTTGGTACAGCTGCGTTTGGTTCTCTCGACAGACACAATGACATCACATTCTTTTTCTGCATCTGCGTTTCTCTAAACTAAAATGAAGCTCTACTGTTGCCATTGTCCGGTCTAATGAGAAGTGCACAGATATTAACAACACATGGCCAGTAATTATGTTAATGGTTGTTCCAGCAGCTGGTATCTCCAGAACAACAATAAACGTATCGGTAAAATATATCGATTGGAATTCGCGAAAGAGAATATATTCGAGTCGTACGGCCTGACCTCTTCTGACAAAGTAACTGTAAGCGAAGTAACGAGGTTAATGGAGGACGTTCCAGATGCGTCTGGGCACCAACGCCAACTCCCATGCCTGCAGTCACATCCAGTCTCTTTCTGTTTGCTCTAGAATTCCCAGCGAACGCAGTATTCGCCGGGGGTGGGTCGATACTCCCTCTGAAATCTCGCGTCCCTGCGTCGCGCCGGTTACGGGGTGTCCATACGGTCCTTTGCCTCACAAGGACTTATCCTTATTTCACGAATCCTCATCCGCCATTCGCTACTATTAACTATACACACGTGATCATTCGGTCTGACATCTGACTTTTCCTGTACGGCACATCATGCGTAGCATGTGTATTACCATGCGATATTGTCCTCATCGATTTGAGGTATTGCTGCTGACGATGCACGGGATAATATTATTGGGTTCGATGTGGAAAAGTGGGGCGAACCATGCCTGCGAAATTTGGGCTACCATGAAATAACCTATCTCATAAATGTGACCCCTGAAGAGATTTATTCATCCCCAAGCTTCCGGCGGCGCAATCTTAAATGCAATCTGTTGGATGTCATTGATCGGACGGTTTTGTGGTTGGTAGGAGGTGCCAGGCGAATAAGATGCTCCCCGAGGGTTGATTCGGTTCTTACCCCTTTTCTTTTACTTACTAGACGAATCCGTAAACACACTAGACGTGTATCGTTGACTTGTCGTACACGTGGCACATGCGAGTCGACTGAAATGGGGTGTTTTCATAAAGCGTGATGTACCTGCGGGTACCACCACCGCTGGGAGAATATCAAAGATCCTCCTCTGTTTTGGCCACGTTTGATATAAATTGGCGTATACTGCACGTCCGAGAATCTCCTCCGGGCAATATTCATTGATAGATCGAACGGCCCGGAGCTTGGTCCTGAAGAGAATAGCAATATCGAGCTGACTCCTCGTCAACCTTTTTTTGACCCAGAAGAAATCCAATATATTTCTCGATACTTTTCAGACAAAGTAAATACCAAAAACTTGCCTATCGTATCCGTGTTTTGTGTGAAAGGACGGAGGCACACTGTTGCGGAACGACATGCGAACGTGAAGTTGGCGATTTTTTACAGCAAGAACATATACGATGAATATAACATGATGATGAACAGTAAATGTCCAGATACCTGTCCACACATTTTTTGAGAAACTTCATTGCAAATGATTCAAATGTACCGAATCCAGATGCAACGAAACAAAAGATCCCAAAACATAATCCACAATGAACGGTAGGACAGCGGACATTTTCATATGTTTGCGTGAAACGCAAGATCTGTAGATTTTATATTTTTTGCGACACTTTTGTGTTGGATTCTCATTGCCTTTCTATGTTCATTTCTCAAATATTGCAGTACTGCATCATGGCCGAGTTTTCCGTAAAGACAAGGGTTATCAGTATAAACGGCCGGACCATGCACGTGGTCAAAGTTCAGCGTGGGTCACGAAGTAATTCCTACAAGCCAAGTTACAAAACAGTCCCGATCCCAGTCATCAAACTCGCGTAAATTCTACCGTCCAGAAACACGAAACTGCGCATTGCTACTATGCGGAGCATAAAATCAGCTTACTCTACATTTCCCGCAAGTTGAATTAATCCCATTTTGGCACAGAATCACGACAACCACGGAGCTCTAGATTGAAAAAGCCGTTCTATGATTTCTGATCTTCTATTTCCAAATTACATGTGCCACAAACCACAATTAAGATCTCTTTGTAGAGAAGATGTCGAAAACTATACATTCGCATCTTGAGATGTCGAATCACCTACGCTTCTTGCTTGTTTCCCGCAGAAAATCGTCCCAGGAGATTTCTAAGTAATATGGAAGACGCTAGCTACCTAACTTTTCAATCCCTTGGTTACTATCAATTTACATTACCCGCTGCATAATTGGCATGCGCCTGTCTGTTGTTATGTACAGACACGTGATTGGTGTAAGGTAATATGGTTTTCATTTATAAATAATTCCAAAACCACAGCAGTGTCCAAGACGAAATCTGAACATCGTTGAAAAGGGAAAAAAACGGGAAGAACAAAAATGACGCGTGAATTGAGTATACTGAGTGAGTAATTTTTGCGATTTTTGTAACACCTGACCTCTTGATCTTTGGCTCTCATAACTGGAACGTCGCCGGGCGTATCGCCTGATCCTGTCATCGTCAGCTGTAGTCAATAGAAAATGGGCTCTGACCGCAATGTGACATGCCGTAGAACTGTAAGTGTAGAGCTTGTGTAGGCTATGCGCTGTAGATGTAATGGATTATGGATGATTACTCTAATGTCAAGTATGTTCTGTGATCACTACAGGAACGTGCAATTGGGGTTACGTGAGCCTCGATAGGGGTGATTTCGATGTGAATGCAAGGCTGAGAGGGATCTTGCACCCATTCATCAGAATTAATGAATAGTAACTGCTCTGAAATATCGGCTGTTTCAATTTCGCAACAAATTTCATTAAAAGTTTGAAAAGTTTTTTTTGTCGGAAATTGGAAAAAAAATCCGAGAAAATATCTGAAAGTTGTGTAATTTTATTATTTCCCACATCTCCTCCAGCTATGCTGGTATATTTCGCAACGATTATCCGTAATTCTGTCTGCATACTACGACAATCTTTCGCTAAAACCCACGCAGGCATACGTAGGTTGATAATTAATTAAGTTGATTAATAGCTCTCAGCTACTCGGGTGTCTCACAAGAATGACATCCGTGGCTTGTTATCTCTGAAGGAACTTGATTAATCTATCCAAGGATTAATTCGTTACTATATATGCAGAAATTGTGAATCTATAGAGTATGAATATCATCTGTCCCAACTCGTTTTGCGGCAGAGCTTAGCTTCCGTCTGATAAACTATTGGACTAAAAAGGAGTTGTTACCCGTCAGAGAAGCTTTGACCATGTCCATAACACCAGCATCAAGCGGCATGCCTATACACTAGGATTAAGGCGACCCTTCGCTGAGCCTTATATAATGCTATTTGTACCCCCTCCAGGGTTTGCCCTAGTTAAGAAGATTTAATGGATAGGCGCGGGGCCCGGGGCCGCGTACCGTCATCTTCTGAAATCTACCCTTTTACCTCGGCGAACGGACTTCCTTTGAGCTTAAGATACTATCTTTAATTAATTTCATCGTCTCAAACAAGAGATTATAAATCTTGCTGGATGAGGGGCGCGCGAGCGTCAGACAAGAATTTTATCCTAGGATTCAGGAGAGACGGAGACAAGTTTCTCTCCCGCGATGAAAATGAAAAAGCCAAAATTTATTCTGTTAAACGGTTTAATTCTTCTCACAGCTCTTCCATCTCAGCTTGACTCCACCATGTTTTTCACTCTGTTTGGATTTTATTTTTCCTCGTTTTTTTTTTGCCAACTAAAGCTATAAAGATAAGAGAAAAGTTTGGGGGGGGGGGGGGGGGGGGCGACGCTTTGACCCTTGCGG
>JAFFZH010014522.1:31383-49380 GCA_018420115.1 Euura saliciscinereae
GAGAAAGCAGAATCTGCCCTCGAGGGGGACGAGGTCGTCTATCGATTCGTCTGTTATGAACGTTGCATCTGCGACTGGAAGCTCACCACTTATAATCCACGATGGCAAACTAATGAAAAACTCCTCATAATTCTCTGTCGTAAAAATTGGGTTCGAAAGAATTCGTCCCTACGTTTGTGTATATATCGCGACTAATGCCACATCGCGTAACCTCGTTTGTGGTCGCTTCTGAAGGTCATATTTTTGACTGATGTGAATCTATACACCTTTTTATTTACGTGGATCACTTTCGCCTTTACGGAGGTAGCTGGTTGAGGCAGAAACAGAATTTTCAACGTCTCTCAGCTTTCGGATTCCAACTTTGTGCGAAAGACAACTGACAATCGGTTCGACGCCGCAACGTGGGTCAGAGTGAATTGCAGCCAAGTGGAATGAATAATTGACAAATGCTTTCAGATGTTCCGTTCGTTCTACCTTTTCATGTCAGATTTTCAACCTCCATCGAATCGATCGAAATAGAGATTTCTTTTCTCGTGGAATAATAATCGTTTATAAAATTCCACATGAAAAGCTGAACGGTGAATCTAAACATATTTATACCCTTCAAATCTAAGCTCCAAGAAGAAATTTCAGCTTACGCATGGAGTGGAAACAAATAGCATATCAAGGCAGAGCCTATTGATATCGCAATAAAAAGAGGTACTAAGCCGCTTTGATCTTCATGCGAATTCTGCAGCCCCTTCTTCGGGGAGAGATTGAGTGAAATGTTTTTCAAAGCAGGTATCATTCCACCTTCAAGCTCACCGAGAAATATAACATGAAGGAGAACGTCTGTAGGTACTCGAATAGCAATATAAAATATGCGGGTGTGTTATACATATGTACCTGCAGGTAACTCTTCGTGAAAGTGGCGCGTGATCGCGTGAGGATATTTCTTACCTCAAGAGAAGTTCAATGTTACACCGTTACCGTAGTTCATATCGTTCAGCACGTTTTATGAGAATTTTTTTTTCATTCACCCACAATCAGATGGCATATTTGAGTGGGTGCATCAGATCCAAGAATCCGTCGCGTCACTAGGATGGCCGAGGGCAAAAGATTTGATCGCAATATATCAGATTAGATTATCATTACCAGTGAGTGGTTAACGTCGTCGTTTGGAGATTTTATTTCCTTCCAAGAAAACCAGAATTCGGGTAAGACACTTTTTGTGCGGTCGTGAAATGAGATGAGCTTCCGATACTTTTCAACCTTTGAACTTCTAATTTCAAAGTAGAGGAAGTCTATAACAACGGGAAGTGGTTGGCGCTAAGGAAAGCAATTATTTTCTACCGCCTTCATGCGGCTGAGTGAAGCGCAAAGGTGATTATACAATCACTCCTACAAGATTACGGGGCACAAAGCGTTCAGAGGGTGTGGAATATAAATTAATCGGAGAGTCACAATCCAGTAGGGCAACAACACTTTCTATACACCAATTCACGGTCAGATACATTACCATCTCAACTCTGAACACGCAACTATATTCAAACGTCACAGCCTTACGTTTCGTTTAATCCGTGAATTAATTCATATACAATTATTTCGAATGCTGGATAGTTGATGGAGGTCAACTTCTCACCTCATGATATTCTTCATCCTCATGATTTTAGGTGCACGGGTGACTAGTTCTAACTTCCGGTTTCTAGAATTTCTAGTTTCTGTTTCTACACGGGAAGAAAAAAGATGTAATTTCTACATCTTCGGTAGTAATTATTTGGACAGCATCTTTTTGGAATTGAATCTACAGCAATTGCGTTAAGCCTTATTAATCCCATTGATAAACCTTAACGCACTTGCTGTAGATTTACCTCCAAAAAGATGCTGTCCAAATAATTACCACCGTAGATGTAGAAATTACATCTTTTTTTTCCGTGTAGTTTCTGAATCCTAGGAAATTCTAAGAAAAAGTCCTAAGAGTTTCAACAACTCCTGAGAACATCCATAATATTTCTCAAGTGAATAGCCAATCCTTCTTTTTCTCTTGACAAATCACTAACATATTGCTTTAGTATTGTTTGAAATTCGACGAGGTTTGCCTTTTCCTCGGCATTATACAGGGTGTTCATGATAACTTTGGCAAAAATTACAGGGTGGGTAGAGGACCCAAAAACAAGGATTTTGAGTATTAGAACCTATGTCCGGAAATACCCCCATACGGAGCTACGGCCATTTTTCGATTTTGGTTTGCGCTCCTGATGGGTACTCGAAGCTCGCGTTTATCAGGTGAATTCAAGGCATTTCCGGGCATGGGTTCCAATGCTCAAAATCCTTGTTTTTGGGTCCTCTACCCACCCTGTAATTTTTGCCAAAGTTATCATGAACACCCTGTATGGACTAAATTGTGAATCCTATGGAAATGCTGGACTGGTCATACGAGATTAGCGATCCGAATACGGATATACAGGGTGTCCCATTTTAAATTATAAACGCAAATATTTTGAAAACGGTTGACTGTATCGGAAAATATTTCAGACAAGAGTTGTAGCGTTACGAGGGGGACAGATTCTGGTGACATTGGCTTCCTTGCAAGTGGAGGCGTTGAGGTGATATGAAGGTCAACTTTGGTTTTTGAAATGAAATTATGTATTTATTACTTGTCTATTCGATTGAGCGTTGAATTTTACGTCAGAAAGCACTGGAGCACAGGTGTGCTGAAATAAATTGTTCATGAGATAGAACCCTCAAAAGAATTGGAGCAAAATCTGATAACGAACCGAGAAATGGTGAACTCGTGGCTGCTTGTAAATCTTGATCCGTGGGTCGTATTAAAAACACAAGATGTGCAAATTCAAGCTTGGGAAATCTCTGCCCTGTGCAAGTTGTTGAAGTTGATATCGTAACATGGATTTTCGAAATGATCGTTTCGGAGAGGTGCAACTCAACAATAGGACGCGATAAAAAAATTCATTCAGCGGAGGTAAAAGTAGTCCTTTTGAGCTTCAAATTGCGCACCGTGTGTTTTTTAATAAGACCTCTGGATCAAGAGTTACCAGCATTCATGAGTTCATCATTTTTCGGTTCGTTATGAGATTTTGCTTCAAATCTTTTGAGGGGTGTATCTAATAACCCATTGATTTCAGCACACCTGTGCTCCAGTGCTTTCTGACGTAAAATTCAACGCTCAATCGAATAGACAGATAATAAATACATGACTCCATTTAAAAAACCATAGTTGACCTTCATATCACCTCAACGCCTCCACTTGCAAGAAAGCCGATATGACCAGAAGCTGTCCCCCTCGTAACCCTACAACTTTTGTCTAAAATATTTTTCGATACAGTGAACCGTTTTCGAAATATTTGCGTTTATAATTTAAAATGGGACACCCTGTAGAATGTCGATGTCAATGTATGGCCTGATGGTAAGACTGCACGAGTATGATAAACGATCGTGTACACATATTTATAGAGTCCGTGTGGAATTCACAAAACAGTTGAGCCGCAGGGCTTCCAAGAACCACGCATTGGTGATTTCGCGATGCGTGTTGCGGTACTACGTGATCCGCACCCACAATTGACTAGATGATGACCTTCCTCATATTGTCGCGTGCATGGTCCTTGGAGAGCCCAGCTGTAACCTGGTACGTCTTTGCACAAAATAGGTCGGTACCATGACATGCCAGAAATATAAATTGGCAAATGATAATTATAGAGTCTAAGTAACATAGGACAAACTAAAACTGATCAGGGATGCGATGGCCCAGATCTGTTGATGGGGATCACAAGTTTGCCCATTCTCCACCTGCCGGTACACTGAAAAAAAAGTAGTGCTCCGATAGCAAGAAGTCTGGCTGCCTGAGCTATAATCGGTTTTCTTCCGATACCCTAACCTCTATTCAGCTGTACGAGCGGAACAACTCTGCCTGACGTAGTTCAGCTATCCGAAGAATACGGTATCGCTGTAGGAGCTGAACGCGGAATAGCTTCTGCAGCAATACCAGTGTATAGCGTGATCTCCTGCGAATTCTCGCGCGCACAGCGAGAAGTCCTGCGCAGTTAGCTGTACGTCGCGCTCGTCTAGGTACACGGTATCGCTGCTACAGCTATACCAAGCATTGCTACTGCAGCGTACAAAACATTAGCTCCTACCAGCTGAAAGTATACCTACAGTAGCAGACGTTTGTATACTTGAATGATACGGCTGATGTAGCGATACATTTTGCTCCTGTAGCGATACGTATTGTTACAGTAACGGACTGCTCTCAGCATAACTTTGTTTCGCTCGACACGCTATACTTTTTTTTCAGTGTATTAATCTTACGCTGTGTAAAAATTGGACATATCTTACTCTTAAAACGCGATAAATTACGTTCTGCAAGTAATTATCAAGTTTACCAGCTGTAATTATGGCAATTGAAGCGGCAGAAAATAAATGGTACTGGGAGAACTACCGAAATTTGTAATTTACTGTCACTCCTATGTCCTGCTTGCGATGATGCCATGTGTGTTCTACAAGGCTCTTCGTTGATACCTGATTTGATGGCCTCCAGCAGAAATCGATCATCTTGAGAGAGGCTGACTTCGATGCATCTATCTCTGCGCGTATGCAAATCATGAAACAAGTAGATTAGACCGAATGGTGGTAGAGTCATAATCCCGGTTTATCATCAAACCCCGAATGGAGATACGTGCATCATTATCAGCTCTCGAAAGTGAGTGATTCTTATTGACAGCTATCGAATTATTTTTTTCTTGTGACGAGTCAAAAATTGGTGAATGAGTGAAATCACATTTTTTCAGTATAATGTCTGAGTTACATCATCCGGACAAGAACTCTGAAATACGTAATTGAAGAGATTCACAGACCTCTATGATTGATCTATCTAAATTTCTTAGAGCGAAAGTCCACTGAGGACTCATCGACCGAAAAATCACTTCTGCAATAGTGAAAGCAGCGCAAGTCCAATGAAGTGAACACCAAATTACTCCGAGTAAAAGATTTCACTCCTAGAGAGTGAAAGTTCCCTATTAAGACGTGAAAAAGTCACTCCATGCATTGGTGTTGCGTTGTTTTCCCTCCAGCAATTTATAATAGAGATCGTCTCTTTTCATCAGCGAATTGTTCCGCAGTAGTTTTTTCTTTACCCTCGAAAAAAAAAAAATCGGAACGATAGAGATATCAGTAAGTTGGGAATCCGTAGATAATTCTCGTGTGTAGTGGC
This sequence comes from Euura saliciscinereae, assembly GCA_018420115.1. Classification (NCBI taxonomy): domain Eukaryota; kingdom Metazoa; phylum Arthropoda; class Insecta; order Hymenoptera; family Tenthredinidae; genus Euura; species Euura saliciscinereae. The sequence continues at coordinate 36,587 of JAFFZH010014522.1, forward strand.
CTGCGAGCGTGAGATAAAGACAACGAACCAAACGTTCGAGATAAGGATTTTGATTCTGTGCATGATCCTGAGACTTGACCTGATTTCGTTACATCCGCTACGACAAATTGCTGAAGACATTCGTTTTATCCGTCAAGTGAATCAGCTCAGTCACACACAAATACACGATGGGTGGAAATAATTCTAATTAAATGTATTTTATTTGTCGAAATCAATCATTATTGTAGTATCAATGTCGCGAATATTGTTCGCGAAAATATGTTCAATATGTGGTCACAGCAATTTACCTACGGTTCAGTGTTATGTCTGTGGCTGCGTTTAATTGTACAGTATTTATGGAAGTGGAAGAAGACTAGAGAGCTCGTATGGCGCTCGGTATGCAACGCTCCGAAACATTAATTTCTCATTACATCAGAATTTTTCAGTTTCGGGTTGGCTCTAAGTGTTCATATATTGTTTAGACCCTGGACTCTGTTCAGTATGGATATTTTCACACAGAATATGTTTGAGTGCAAACTAAATATACCTTCATGCATCATGACAGCCGTGTGAGTCCCTAGTTTCCGACGTGTCTCAGTTACACGCAATTTTATTCATCCGTAGTGGGTGACGTGCGAGAGGTTGGATACGTGAGGGTGTCGACGTTGACACTCCGTCGTTACCTCACTAGTAACAAATATTTCACTTTCAGGTATATATAATATTTGAATCTCGTTATACCTACGTGTCGTGCCTGCCGATCACGTTGAGTCTAGACCGTCAATCCAATCCGATAACAATGACGTTCACACGTCATGCAATGCACAAATATCGAAACGGATTACTGATCGCTCGATAACGTTTCATCACATTAATCAATGCAACGGGAGTCACATGACGTTTTCGCACTTTATGCTATTGTTCAAAACTCTGTGTGGATAATTTCTTGAAAATTGAAATTTACAAATCCGTTTGATCATTGTTGCTGACAGAGAGCGCAGATAAAGTTTAGGATATTCGGTTGCACGAGAATTCATTTTTTTCAAACGGATTATTATCTATGTGAAAGTAAACGCGATAGTAGAATGCTGCTTGTTCAGGAAAACTGAGTAGGAAGTCGCATAAATAAAGTTACCACCGCATACGGCCTCAGGAAAAACTTCTTCATAATAATGAAAACGATCCACGTAGTACGCTATTGTAGCTTAGAACACAATTTTCTATACAGGTACAATGGTACAATCATAATTCACAGAATTATCACATTATATTTTTCTTGCGATACATATTTCATGAAAGTAGAACAGAGTTTCGCAATCAATACCGTGGTGAAGTATTCAAATTTCTTGGAATTTATACCCATCGTATGGATGCAAGTTGCACAAGCTGTGCCCTCGTTTCCTACAAAGTGATTCAGTTTCCACATTTGCCAAGTCGTTCGTGTGCCTGGCAATAATCCAAATGCACCCTTTATTTAGCGCCCTAATTTTACATTTAATAGTCCATCGAGCATAACGAGGTCGTCAGACGCGGGTGGTCCGTCGATTAGTGGCTCGTCCGACTAAATTTGTCTCCAAAAGTCTCGAAAATCTTCCCTTTCAGTAACAGGCAGTCTCGAGAAGGTCAAGTTTTGTTGGAAACTCTGAAACACGTCTATTCAGAAACAAGGAGGGAAAGGTCAAGTATCGAATTAAAGTAATCTCTGACCAAGAACCAAAGTGCTAGCATTTTACTCACGTTCTGATATCGGTCCATCATCTGCGGACCACGGTGAAGTTGACGTCACCATAGATAATTATGGGCATTGTCATCTGACAACTTGTCTCTCAAGAGAGCCTGCAGTGTTCTGCCTCGTTTCGTCTTATAATTGAGTAACCGGAATGGGCATGATCTGTCCTCAAATTCTCTTGACTTGAAGAAATTCGAACAGATGTGAAAAACGTAGACTGGCACGTATTACATTAGCCAGAATCCTCCACCTAACAATCGTAGAACGTTCCACCTTGCTCTATGGGGACGTGATACCCCACGGCGCGGGCGTCGCGACTGCCGACGCTAGTTATTGCGGTTCACAATTCCTCTTCGTACTTTCGAATAACTGGCAATTATTTAGTGTACTAGCTATGGACAGCCACACATATCCGAAGCCGAGATAATTGGCGTACATTTTGATTATGGAACGCGCAAGCTTATGTCTCAGTACAGGTGTACCGGAAATTAAAGCACCGGCAGGAAATATGTAGCTTATAGATAAGGCTGTTTCATAGCAAAAGTATTTCTGCCACAGAAAAGGGATGAAAACTTATATTCTTTGTAGCCGGAAAATCGAATTCGACGCAGCGGGACCAAACCACAATGCCACTAATATCCAATTCGGTTGGAATATGTCAGTCATTTAATGACATGGTGACAAATCAAAAAACCTACAATTCCAGGAATGAAATTGTTCGACAAAATTGTTCGACACGGCTTCATCATTTCACTTCAAAATATCTGGTTTCATTAGGCTTCATGAAAATCGAAGATCTTATTGTCAGTGAGTGCTGTAACTCATTCTCTGGAAACTGAGTTAGACTACCATGGTGGAATAATTCATTTTCCTATACATTCGCCATTCTTGTGTTCCCTATAGTAGTAAAAAAGTTCCCTTTTGTGTTCGGTTGCCATCGTGATTTGACCTTCATTTGCACGGAGTTCTCTGGCTTGAAATTCACTTCCGGATGCAGCCATCAATACTTTGACAAAGAAAAACAGGTTTTCTTTCACAGACATGCGGACATTCGTGGTCATGTTATTAATTGTGAGCTTGGCCGAATCTTGGCCGAATCAGCTGTATCAATACCCGATATTTGTCCATCATCTAGGACCGTGCACCTCGATATTGTTTCATACAGAAGAACTGTGTAACTAGAGCGGTGTGTAATTACGCAGGTATTCCTTCCGGGATTTCAACAAATACAAACGGAGGGTTGGTTTCTATCAGCTATGTGTATAATATACCTGTATCTATGCTGTATAGATATGTATATTAGCGGGTTCCGAGGAGAGATACTTTGAGATGCTAATACCAGGAAAATGTCTCCTTTACGGTGGCACAGCTCTTTCCGGTTTCCTGTCGGCTCTTCACGGGCCTTTGAGTACCTCTTACACCGATGAAAATGGGAAAATGAGTGGCCAGCATTTGCAAAGTGACTATCTTCCACTCGGCTGATTCTTTCAGAGTATTCTTATCACCGGTTCCGAAATTGCAGGATAGTTAACTATTCGTTCTGAACTTTATTCACTCATGCCTATTGTCGGGTACCACAGGTCATTAGTCTTGACAACTGTAAATTGAAAATTCGAGATGATCAACGCTTCAATATAACATTGTTCTTAGACCTAAACCAATGGACAAATGACGATCCTTGAAACCTGCGCATGTACCCATCACTGAAAATATCTTGGTTTTCATTCACAGATGGTATCATCTGCCACACTTCCAATGACGGGTGTCAAGCTGAATTGTTAATAAAACAGCTGGGAATCGATTTAACGATGAAGGGTCACGCAGTTCTTGCTGAGTAAAGTTATCACCACTATTTCAATAGTAGTTCGTAAAATATCACGATCCTCCGAGCACCATTCGCGCCATGCCGTTACGAATAATTGCGGAACCGTCGAATGGCTGGCTCGATCCAACAACTATGTGCGGCCATACCACGGTTGTAAATCGCTATGTGCGACGGAATCGTCGCTGGCAAACGACCCGGATATACAATGTGCAGCTGTCACCGTGACGGCTTCACATAGTGTTATTAAAATGCAAGGGTTGTAAAACTAGAATGCACGTTCTTGATGGTGAAGTTTAGCTGACAAAAAATTACTCTCCCACGATTCCCTCGCAGGATATTCAACGGCTCATCCATTTCGGCCACTGTACGACGGCTCAACAGATTCGAATGTAACTAGTTCACAAAAACTCCCAATCCGAGAATTGACACTCAACGGAATCGAAGAACAGCAGAATATTAATCGTGAGGATGATCGGAATTATCAGCCTAGATCGTTAACTTCAAAACGAGTGATTGCTGGACGCTCTAGCTCAATCCAGTCCAACGATGTTCACGAATAAACACATTTGAAAAATTTCGGAACGAACAGCTTTTTCACAAGATGGTTGCGCATACGACAGGGTTTGCAACACAGAACTTCTTGTCACGAGACCTTCGAACGTCTTTTGCGGACCTGAATAGTATTTGGCACCTACCAATATTTAGCATGGGAAAATTTGAATTTCAATATAGGGTTCCGCTTGATCCCTTTTTGTATCTGCATCTACAGATGCTTGCACTTGACAGCTTTGTAAATGTAGCAGTAGATGTTTGCTGCGAGTTCACGGCAGGTATCGGCATCTGAAGAATGTATTCAACAACAAAAACCGGTACGTATTGACATTTCGATAACCACTGAACGAAACGATTTTTTAACATAACGTAGTAGGATTGGTCGTAAGAATTGTTTGGATGGATTCAGAAAGTCGTAGTATGAGTGAGAAATGTCATCCCGCTCTGGAGATACGATCGTGTGATGAGGCAACTAACAAAATGGAAAACTTGACTCGCAGTGTAGATCATCTGGTGTCGATCCATATCTAGGAGTACACCTTTAACGAGTTGCGCACATCGTAGGCAGATTATTTTGTTTCGTCGACGCAATATAGTGGCGTTTCTCTGCGTGTCTATCTGCATTCCCTGTTTCCCCAGATAAGGGTTTAATTGTATACATTTCACAAAGTTCAGCCTGCGCGTGAGCGTTTAACCAAATTAATCCGAGAGTCGCCTCCTGGCCTTCACACAGTTGGCGGTGAGTCGCCCGCGAGCATGTTAAGCCTCATTTGCACCGATGACCCGGGCGTGATGAAAGGGTTCCGTTTGCAACTGGACAAGTCGGCGCTCTCCATTTCTGTTTCCCTATTTCGTCGCTCTTCTTTTCATAAGCTTTGCCTCATTGACATTCTAAACCACAGGCCACCTGCCCGTTCATCATACCGCCCATCAATCAGACGACACTTTTCCGAAACTAGGAATTCTTGAGATCTTCTAATTATGAGTGTAAGAACCATGATTAAGTTTTATATACCGTCTGTTAAATCAAGTTTTCTTGTGGAAGAGCCTCGTTTTGGATTCCCATTGATCGTTACCGCGAAAACACAAACTACTTTCATGAGCTATAGGTAGATATGCTGCAGACTGCAGGCGTGGAGCACATTGAATGCACATCAGCGAACAATGATGGTCGGGGGTTTGGTTAGTTCGTATGGTGGGTGGGGTGTATGCATATTATACTTGAACCGAAGCGTCTAACTCAAGCGCTTTATTGAATTACTGATTCCCTCTATTCCCTAGCAAGCATCTTCTAAGTACGTGCAATATTAATTACCAGCGCACATGTGTTTGCCTACACTGCTGCTCTTTGATGAACATTATTGTATGGATATTTGGAAACACAATCATACCGAGTAGCGTTATTCTATACATTTCCGATACATTTTTTGGGAAAACTGCGAAACTAGGTGGGATATTGAGTTAGAGCCCAGAGAACTTGATCAAAAGTAGGGCCAATCTAGTTTGGCCCTGTTTCGAATTTGATTCTGCGGGGATATAGGCTAACGACCTGCCGACTTTTGTACTGTCACGAAGGTACCCGTTACACTTGCCAGCTGTCAATATGACGTTTAGCTGCTGTCACTCTGACGTTTAGGGACGTAGCAAGCTGAGAGAACAGCTGATAATTTATTATGAATAAGTGAGATACGCCCCTGATATTATTGTAAAAACAGTCAGTCTCTAGACTTAAACGAGAGAACATATCTTTTGAATAACAATGCCGAGAGTGGGTCAGGTGCAACGGCTGAAGTGTTCGCTTAAGAATAACCATAATAATTGATAATCGTCCGATTATAACTCGGCGACCGGTATACAGTATAAATATCTATTTCATAACTCATGTCTAATCATGTGTACGATAAACGTTCTTATCGCGAGCGCTAGTGCGTGCGAGGGATCTATATAAATCCAACGAGCAGTTTATTCGGACTAAATCCAGATGTCATAGGGGATATAAGCAGCGGTTTTATTCGCGTGGTGCAAGGTAAGCAGGGAAGATATCATCTACCATGAAAAATAAAAATTCTTTCGCATTATTTTAATTCGCTATCGTAACTGCCAGATAAACCGAGTGATACACGAGCCACAAATCCATTTTACTGACTAAGCTTCATTCACGAGCTTTAGGTGTTACAAATTTACATGTGCGAAACAGTGGTTACCAAATTTGAGAGAATATATTTCACTTTGCCTGGGGTGAAACTTTTAATTGTTTCCTAAACGCACTTCATAGTTGGAACGTAACGCTTACCTGGCGAGAACATTTGTGAAACACCCCTGAGAATAATTGTCATACATCTGATACCATATGATCAGATGTGGTCAAAATATGGTCAGACGTGATCAATACATTGAATATGAGAGAATGATAATATATGGGCTCGTACATGATTATTTTTCCGAAATCAACGGATTCACGTCTCTGTTCGTAAATTGTTCGAGTATGCTATAATATAGTATATTGTGCAACTAGTGGGCAAAAATGACGATTCCGAGTGAGTGTGAATATAGCCACACGAGCCGAAGGCGAGTGCGGATATCACACGAACTCAGAATCGTCATTGCCCACGAGGTGCACACGATATTTTTCCCAACAAAGATGTAAAATTAGGCGAGTTGAGCCGTCTGTTGAAAATGAACGAAACTCGCAAACCATTTCCCCACTAGTGGAGAAATGAAACCATTTCTCAACTAGTGGAGAAATAGTTTGCGTGTTTTGTCATCACCAGTGGTCAGAAGTAGTTCTGGGTCACTAGTGGAAAAATGATTCTTCATTTCCCAATTCATTGAGAAATAGCGTCTTTTGTTCATTTTCAGCAGACGGCCAAAACCGCCTATTTTTACATATGCGTTGGGAAAAGATATTTGTACGTGACAGGTGAGAAATAGAGTTTTCGGAACCCTGCAGAACGATATTTTCCTCTGGGATTTTTGTCACACACAAAACGACTCTGACTAAGTTTATTCTTAGACTCCTTTGTCCGTAACTTTTTGGGTTCTGAGTTACCACGGAAACTTTGCCTCCGAGAAAGTGAAAACACCTGAAAATTCGGTTGGTTGTCAGACACCCAAAAATCGAACTGGTGACCGAGGAGGGTAGATATTGAGACCGTTGGTGGTGGGGTTTCCGCCACGTATTTGCGTTGCGAACGGGAAGGTTTGCATAATATTTCATGCTCTGATTGTGAGCTAAAAGTGGCAAATTCATAGAAACAGGTGCGTAGCTACGTAATAGTCCGAAAACTTCACCTACTAATAGCGCACATCACCCCATCGGATGAATTCAGAATAAATTTCACGCGCTTGACACACTGTTAGAAATCCGGTGTCAAAATTGACACCGAAAATAGGCTATAGAAGTGCACACCATTTGGTGTAACTTTTTACACAGTCTGGTGTCGAAACGGCACCAATTGGTGTCATTTTTCAAATTTATTCCGATTGGTGTTGAATTTAACTCCAAACGGTATGGACTTTTACTGACACCGCAACTTTTCTAACAGTGCAGGCTTTTGGATGAGGATTGGAATTTTATCAGTAGGTACATAATTATTATAAACAAGTGCATGAGCCGACAATGCGCAGTCGCAGTGCTTCTAAGATGCCGGAGCTTATAACTTGTGCCTAGTCCGAATCGTGTTTTGTTTGTAGAGTATTCAACGCGACGAGGCTGGTCTAAAGCAAATTATTATGAGTAGTAGATTGGGATCTCCTGCTGTTTTTAGTGGATTCAATTTTTTAAGTCAGGTCTAAGGTCAAACTCAGAGGCTCAACAATACAACAAAAGCGTAATGCGTGTTTCATCAATTACGAATTTTAGGATGAAAATGAAAAAAGTAGTCTCTTAAAGCCTGATTTCCGCCTAAATTTTCAATTTAGTTTTTAGCATAGAAGTCAGCCGATGGATTCTGTTGAGGTTTATTAGGTTGATTGAATGGAACTCACACATATAATGAAAACGGTTGATGTGGATTTATTCGAGGATTTATTAAATTCGTAATAGCGCGATATGGTTGATGCTCAACTGACTTGTTGAGGACAAAGACATTACCATACATGACTTGATAGATTGATAACTATGATAGATATAGATTCAGAATCCATAATAGATAAAGCTGCTTATCTCAAGCTGCTTCAAGCTGCTCATAATAGATAAAGCTAAAAGTTAGTGTTGTCTGACGATGACTATGCAATGTAACTGGTGCTCCTCCATTGAAGAAAACAAAACCTGTGTCTAATTTCCTTGTATCCACACATCTGGAAAAATCCAGATCAGTGTAGGGGAGCGAAGGGTAAGTTGGCGCACCTAACGGAGATTCGCAATAACAAAGTGAATATTGGTCAAATTACATCGGAAAAATCCCGAAATGATACTTGTATATCTATTCCATTATATCGTGAAGTAAATAGATATGTATGTAGACTTTAAAATACTAAATTATTGATAGTTCTGAAAAGTGCACCCGCGTCATATTACCGCGTAATATGGCGCACTATAGTTAAACACGTAAAGCTCGGTTAAATGCAGTTTTCTCGTACGTAAAGTTAAAATTTCACGAAAACTTGATGAATAACAATGAATATTATATGTACTTCATTTTGTTATGATGTATTGATATCGATATGGGAATTAAAATACGAATACTCAAAATTAAGTCCTACTTCAATGGTAGGTTAGGCTGGAAGTAATAAGACAGGATATGTTTATGTGTTGAATAATTATCTAAGTATTTAATATTCGTACCTACGCGGCAAACTTGTTGCTCAGAAACAATGGAGACAAAAACATAACCACAATTTGTCCGAGGGTCTAGTCGCGATCGCGCGCTAACTTACCCGCCGATCACCGGTTCGTCTGCGCCAAGTCACCCGTTCATGTACTCGCGCCAATTACGCGTCTATGTCAGTGACAATGAATCGCACGTATAATAAAGTGTTGTACTATTCGAAAGCTGAAGGACTAAGGATTCTAAAAAAATTAAATACCTTCGTTTTATGCGCATAGTTGTTAGTTATGGAGGTATTTCTGTGACCGCGCCGATACAAGCATAGAGCCGAATACTGGATTATTACGATATCTTCAATAAATTAAAACGTATGATGATAATATTTGGCCACAACACATTTAGTATTTCAACGAATGAAATCGTTACCTTTATACCGCCCTAAGATCAGTCGTTTGTCTTAAATATAGGTGCGCCAAGTTACACTCCGCGCCAACTTACCCTCCGCTCCCCTACCCTCATAGTTGATCTTGTGATCATTGTAGGACTGATCGTTGAATTGATACCAAACCCTGTTGGACCCTGAAGATATTTCAAAATTCTTTCAACTGCCTTTACGTGATTTTCATCTGGATTATTTGAAAATCTGCTATTTGCCAATTACCAGTGTTTCGAATAATCAAATTAAAGAGTGAAGTTCGAGCTCAATCTAGTATTCACCCGGCCTCTGTTTTGTATCTCAATGACTACACCAACAGAAGTATGCGATATGCCAAGCCTGTGTTTAATATATGGACATAGTATCGTGGATGAGCGGAATAAATAAACCTACCACTGAATGTGCGGTGAATATATATTTTTATAGCCCTAGAGCGGCTCGCTTCTCATATAAATGGATATGTTTCGCAAAAAGATTAGAAAGCAAAGGTGCAGCGTCAAGTGAATATCAGGACAAAAATCCGTGAAGGTGGTGCATCGTTAACCACGCTCCTGAGGGCGTGAAAATTCGAAGATGAGTAAATGTCCAATTCTGAGATGGAAAACTGAGTATAGGATAAGAGGGTGGATACACGCCGGATTTCAAGATTTGATAATTTTTAAACATTCAATGTGATTTGGTGCGATCAGAGAAGATTACGTGAGAATTCGGCAGATATTTAGTGATTCTGGAAGAATTTTGAAAGATTTTGAAAAGTTCACAAAAATTTTGAACGCCCACACTGATTTCGGTAATATCCAAATAAATTTGAAAGTTTTCGAAAGATTTCGGTAGATTTCTAGTGATTTCATGGGAATTGGAGGGTAGCTAAGAGTTTCGAAGACGAATTTCATAAGACATCAAACATTTGATACAGAATTCTAGTTAGAGAAACATAGAACCATTGAGTATTTCATAAAGTATCGACCATAAAAGTGGTAACGCATGGTGGCCACTTTTTTGCGGAAAGAAAATTCCCTGACATTTCCCTGACTTTCCCTGACCTAAATATAATTTTTCCCTGACTGAAATTTGGACACATTAGTGGTTATTCAAGTATGTAATAATAATGCTCTAAATCCATGGTGAAAGAAAATGATTTTTGAGAATACTTTTGATTGCATAAATGTCGCTGGAGATCTTTTATTCTGTCTTGTTTCGTATGACCATGGAATTCCTTTGCTTTTCCCTGACTGTTCTTCGGATTCCCTGACATTTCCCTGACTTCCCTGACCATTTTTCGAATTCCCTGACTTTTCCCTGATTTCCCTGTTTTCCCTGACGAGTGGCCACCATGTAACGAAACAACAAAAATGCAGAAATTTATATCCACAAACACGATATGGCGAGGACCATAAAAATCATTGCGAATTCCGAACCTTTCATTCCTTGAACGAGAAAACCTCATTTTGTTGCTATGGTTTTCATATCCTAACATCGTTAAAACTTGCGATACCGTCAACCAGGTGAGAATGGCCGTTCACCACTAAGCGACCAACCTACGAGCTCGTTCGATATTCAAATTTCATAACTTTCAGTTCGATAACATGGACGGCCTGGCGCACGTCAGCACCAAACTGAATTATATTCGTAACTGAAAATTGCGGAAGCAATCGAAGGGGGCTGAAGATTGAATCGGTTCCTAAAATTACGTGCATTGTGTTGACAGTATGAACATTGCCAATTGGTATCATCGAAATGCCGGTCCATGAACACTAAAATACTACTCGTCTGAAAACTAACCCTGTTAAGGTCGGAACAGAAAATCCTGGGTCTGACTTGGACACAAAACAGAAGTTGCGGTGTTTCCTGAATTTAGTGTCCACCAGAAATTTCAACCAACGATTGCAGCTGGCACCTGTTTTTCCTTCGGTGCCAGCTCAAAGAACGACTATATCGAGCAGCGTCGGATTTTAAAAGCAAATACGTGTCGCCCTGGCCAACTCAGAGGAGTAGACAATAGCCGGCCATTCTCGTGGCTCGTTTGGCGTAAGTTTCAACTTGACTCGTGACTGTAATAGAAAAAGTAATAACATCACAGAGACTGACAAAAGTAATACATGACACACGAGAACCTGTCTGCGGCCCCAGATATTACTTGTTGGCAAAATATAATACGTATAAGTATAACTATACTCGTATACGTACCATTTCAGCGTAACACGCACGCGGAAGCAACAAGTGCAATTTTTCGCGACTCCAGGCGCCAAGTGATCAATTATTCCATTTGTCTTTGTCTCTACGACCGAGCAACCGAGTAGTCCTGAGGCGAAGATGGCTGCTGAAACCCTTCCATTAACAGCTACCCCTTATCAACACAGACGCGTCTCTCCGTTTAAATTTCTTTTTAGCACGCGAAGCAACAAGTATGTATAGTACATATAGATCGTGTAGATCAGCGGGATGGGCTTTGTGATCGAAATACCATGGTAGTATTTTGCAGCCGTATCGTTCAATATTCTCCCCGCGTTACGCTGTTAATAATTAACAAAATTGATTGAAAGCAGAAAGGAAGAGCTAATGTAATGAAACGGAAAGTAATAAAATCAAATATAACAACCTCAGGCCCGAAAGCACAAGACCAGGCTGTCGGGTTCCTCATCGATTACTTTGCTGAAGAAGCATCATTTCGAATACGAAATAAGTAAGAGCTCTGCACAGCGGCAATTGCTGTGCCACTCTAACTTATTCAAGTGCCCTCAAAAAAACAAAGATATAACTGAACCAGTGCTCAATATTTTTTTTCGAAGTTTGATCGGCATACTGTGTGCTGTAAAACAAGACCCCCCCAAGACGTTCGGCTCCTCGAGTATTTTTCCCTCCGAAATACTGACAAGTTACTCAAGATCGGCGTAACTTTTGTATAGGTGGTGGCAGTAAAGTACACCCTGATCCCAGATGGTACAGAATACATTTCCTAATTGACCCAGCTCGGAAATAACGGGAAGAGACGCGGACAGAAAGACTGCCATACACCGAAAGAAATTTATTCTTAAAGTTAGTATAATACACTAAAACTTAGTACATTTCCGTCTAAAATAGGCGGTGAGTATATTTTCTAATCTTAAGAGGAAAATAATTTAATGAGCACATACTAATGTGAATGCATACTAGTTTTAAGAATAATCCTCTAATCTAAGTTCAGTATGTCACATTCTAAAGGTTAGTATATACTCTAAACGTAAAAAAAGCATCCCAAAGGAGAAATCAGTGGAATTACAGAAAAATCGTTTTATTTTAATTTTGTATTTATATTTTACATTCATTATATAAAAAAAATGATAATAATGAGATAATAATGAGAATATTGATAATGATCATGAATTATGAATATGACATTGATCATAATAATAATGATGATATTAATAATGATAATGAGTATGACATTGATGCCAATAATGATTATATTGAAATGATCATGAATATGACATTGATGATAATAATGATAATATTGATAATGATGAT
>JAFFZH010014522.1:49390-64089 GCA_018420115.1 Euura saliciscinereae
TGATAATATTGATAATGATGATCATAATGAATATTGATCATAATGATCATGAAAATGATATTGATGATAATAATGATCATTATCAACATAATGATAATAATAATGATGATAATGATAATGAAAATGACATTGATGATGACAATGACAATGACAATGTCTGAATGATAATTATAATGAGAATATTGATAATGATCATGAATATGACATTGATTATAATAATAATGATTACATTGATAATAATCATGAATATGACATTGATGATAATAATGATAATGATCATGAAAATGATATTGATGACGATAATGATAATGATCATGAAAGTGATATTGATGATGATAATGATAATAAGAATGATTATTATGATGATGATCATGAAAATAATATTGATAATAATAATGCAGTAGGTGGAATTATTTGGAAGGTTGTGAGAACACGCGTACTCGTGATTTACTTTGCGGAAATAGACAAACTGATAATTTTAGGTCTATTTACGGTTCAATACTTAATTGACGTGCCCAGATCATTTTCATTTAGCCACTCAACGCCTGCGTCGATTTCATTCGGAAAAAACTATAGAACTTAATTGCGAAATCAGTACACAACACTGCACAACACGATGGATGACACGATGCGGACGCAGCCATATTGCAATTTGGTGCGTTCCCCACCGCAGGGTGATCACGTGGTCACCTTACGATAGACGGCATACTAACTTTAAGAGGATATTCTTAATACTTCAGGATTCTAGGTAGAAATATACTAATCATTTAGAGGATTCGTTTAGTATGTACGATTAGTATGTTACTATACTAGAAATAAGAATAATTTTTTTTCGGTGTATGAAAGAATTTGCTACTCGGAATTGCCAAAAAGCCAGATGTATGCAGCATTTTGCTCAAACACAAGCAATATGATATTCGCATGAATTTGAATATATAAATACTTTCGCTCAAACCATCTTTTTAGTCGCCTATCTACACTATTGAACATTGTTTCTCTTCGTTGGACTGCCTACATCGATTGTTCCTTGCCAGATTTTATCCACTTTTATCGTACCAGAATACCTGCTGAAGATATTTTGCATGACCTGAGCCAATCTGCGAAACGATCAATCTTGTTGTGATATCTTTTGCGATAAACACGAAAGACATGTATTTTGACATCCCCTCCACAAATAGGTATAGCATTGAACGTTGGATACTGTACATCAGTTTTATAGTTTCATGCTCGGAAATCGAGTGGCTGCTCTGTAGCCTGGAGTGTTGAGATTCATCCAATTTAATTTAGTTGAAATGTGATCACGGATTTCGAAAGGTATACAAATTCAGAACGTATACTGAAGTTCGTTGAAAATCTATGATCATCTTGAATTTAGTCATCATGGCATTCTGCCTGTTCCATACCACCCACTAATATCTTCAATGCAAACTCATACGAATTCAACCTTTTCCGAGTACTCCATTCGTAGAAAGATGCGTTAATGATTCTGACCCTCACTCTCCAGCTTCAGACTTATGCCTCTATGATCGAGTATCAGTCAGATCTTCTATTTCACCCATCTAATAATCGATTAAGAAGGTTAACATTGATTGATGAGGGATACCGGAAGCCTCCACATAAACAGAATAATGAACGATTTCTGGATCTTGTTTGAGCAACAGAAAATCTACAACATGCTCGTAGAAAAATGTCGAAGATTATCGACTCAGGTCATAATGTCGAAACATCGATAATGGCGGCATTACGCACGTTCAAGTCCACTTACCCATTTTAGGTCAAGTAGCGACGAACTGCAGTGACCGGAATACAGATCATCCTTGCAGTTTCTCGAAACGCTATCTTGCTATGCAAGTCTTCTGCGAGGTCTTCTGCCAAGTTAAGTCAAGTGTTTGGTTTGCAGTAAATACTGGACATACGCACCTAACGATGTTCACATTCTCTCCGTAATTTCTCAGTACATATACAGGGTGAGTTTTCTCCGACTCTGAACGAGGGAGGGGCTTATTACTGCCAATTGCTCCGCCCCTTGGCCAATCACGAGCTGTTATCAAAATCTAAGCTTACATCAAGCCGTCCATACCTGGTCTGGTCGAGTAAGGTATTGATGATCGTCGAATGAAAACAATGAGCAGATTAGGACCTTCAACCCATGTTTATTGATTACCAAGTATTTACTCTTGTAGCCTTATCTGAATCATTCGGACTATGCTCTCCGAAACGTCAACTTAGATTTTGATAACAGCTTGTGATTGGCCAAGGGGCGGAGCAATTGGCAGTAATAAGCCCCTCCCTCGTTCAGAGTCGGAGAAAACTCACCCTGTATATATATTATCGTTTTCAAATGTATACAAAAATCAATATTTCGACAGCTTCTATCACTCATCATCATTGTCTACATTTGGGCATTGTTTATTTATTGCTAGTGTATTCCGCCGATTTCCAGTTGACGTTAAATCTTGTGCATCATTGTTTCAACGTCAAGTGCACAGGTTCACGAAGTGAAAAAAGAGTAAAACTACTGGGGTTTGAAGCAGCTGCTGCAAAAAATCAGGTTGAGAAACTGAGTGCCTGAAATCGACTGCCACAACTTATTTCCGAGTTACACAACTTTCGCATGAAAAGTTTTAAAAAATATACCACGAGTCTCTCAACCATGATAATTCTCGCTGTATTCTGCCATTTAAATCCGCATTTAACTTGTTCCAGAAGCGAATCGCATATTGTAGGAATGGTATCCCTACTGAAAATTTCCAGGTGGAAATCTATGGATGAACCTATATGGTTTTCCTATAGGAGTTTCGAACTGGAAATCTACTGGATTCTACGAATTTCAACATGGATTCCTATGAATATCCATGTGAACTACTATGTGTATTGAAAATATGCAGGTGGATATTCAAAGTATAATCCAACACACATAGGAGTTTACCTGGATATTTATATGAATCCATGTTAAAATTCATAGAATCCAGTGGATTTACAGTTCGAAATTCCTATAGGAAGACCATATAGGTTCATCCATAGATTTCCACCCGGAAATTTTCAGTAGGGATATTTTCCGTGAGCCAGGGGTTTTTAATGTGTGGCGGCAACTAATCTCGCGTATCGGGAGATATTAATTTGTGAGTGACTGACAGGCTATAAACTTAGTATGTAAACTCTGTCCCATAGTATAATCGTATAATAGTCTGTATAGTTATGCCACGCAGCGGTCCGCAAGAATTTGCATTTTTTAATTAAATCGCAATTTTCAATGTATATATAAACACCTCGTGTTTATCCGTCTACTATCTTTACCACAGAATATTACAGCCACGCTTACAGATAACGAAGTTTTGTAACGAAAAGTGCAAACAAAACCTATAGCGTTAACTCTGCAACATGATAACGAAAATTTATGCTGCAGAGGAGTTACAAAATTAATTAGACACATTGGGCTATCAAAACTACACCGAATATCATGAGAGATTTCTTCACTTTGGCTATAAGACTCCTTTCCTTCTATAGAATTGCTCGATTTTGAGAAGATTAGATTGAGCGAGGCATTCCGGAAATAATTATTACTCCCGTTATGCCAACGCTATGGAAGTAATTTTCTTTGCGTGAACTCATTCAGTCTTACAATGTAATCTTACCTATTCGAATTTTTAATGACTATCCTTAGTGAAGCACTCTATATGAGATACATTTTTCTATATAGTTTAGGCTAACCGAACCTTTCGACTCTTCCTCACGTTCTGTGTTTCGCAGATTCCTCAACAAGATTGCAGCCTGTTCGTTATTCCAAAAAATAAGGTCACTAGAAAACTTCCGGGCGAAAATCGATTCCAGCCAAATGGAACGTTCGCGACGGTCGGAATGGTTGTGCAAGCACTAAACAGAGAGGTATTTCAAGGCTCCCGTGATGTTAATGGTTTCACTTCTCGGGCTGATACCTCCCTATCCATGGTAAAGAATTATTTTCCCTGGGGACCATCACCTTTTAAAGAAAAGTTTGTTGCAGATTCCCCCATTCTGCGTTTCGAATCAATATTACATGGGTAGGTAAGTCTTGTGCTTGAGCAATAACGATGATTGAAGTCTGTGTATTGACCGAATAAAATTACACTACGTTCAAGACGAATGTATAACAGGATTACTTCACTCTAACAGATTAATCAATAACGATTGACTGACCTTGCCGATCGAGTTGCCGATGCTTGCCGCGTCTTAGGCACTAAAATTCGGCGGCCTTACGATCAGATTCGATCCGTATCAAAAAATAGATCAATAAATTGAGCAACTTATGTTTCTAGAATCAGTATAGTTAGGTTAGATGCACCGTTTTTCGCCACCTTAGTACCGTTTCTGGCCATTAATACTGCATCCAGACAATAAACGGTATAAAACGTAGAAGCACACTTCAAATTTTAAACATATTGGGGTGACATTCTCTCGGTGTGGAGCACTTGTACTCAACGCAAGGCAAAGTCGTGTACATCCTTGTTGGCCTGTGTGACGTAACAATGATGTACACGACTCTGCCTTGCGTTAAATACAAGTGCTACGCGCTAAGAGAGTGTCACTCAGACTTAAAATATAGCACCAGAATGAAAACAATGATACGAGATCTAATGTGAGAGAACTAGTTACACCTATGATGGGAAGAATGGACGTAATCTGTGGGCGGGCACGGATAAATTGCAAATCAATTGATTTTTCATGAATCAAGTATCGAAAAACTTTACCCAGGACTTTCTTCACGTTACATTTATGTAAACAATCATCTGATCGAATAATTTTATGAATTATAGACACCAGAAGTAAGTAATGAACTACTAGGAACTGGCCAGAAATAGTGGTGTGGCCCAAAATAGCACGTCTACCCTATCTGCCTGATAACAACTCTTGTTCAATTAGTCTACTGACTACTGTATTGGATTTGGAGAATTTCATTATGACCGTTACAATGCGGTGTCAAAACGATGCTGTAGATCTAATAAATATCCATATCAATTAGACAATAGATATAATATGTACGTGTGTAAACTATGACTATCCCATGAAACACTTTAGTGATTCCCTTTGTTGTTAATTGGGGTGCTCGGAGGCGAGGCACCTCTTTAGTTTGAATAGACAACTATCAGTCGAACTTTCGGCTTGAGTACCTTGAAATTCGCGCCAAGTTCTCCAGTTGCGCTTCAGACTTTCATGTGCTTCTCGATCCCTCTTGTTTGTTATTCGTCGAGTGAAACAGTACCGTGGTTGGATTTACACTGGTTGTTTGAAAAGTTCACTAGAAAAGCCCGAGCCATCCGACCATGATTTAAACTGCCCATTGTAAGAGGTTCCTCGGAACGGATGACGGTTCACAACTCGGATCACTCTGAATTTTCTCACAGAGTTTGACGCCTTCGGCTACAGGATTTTAGACGGTAAAAATATCCTGTTTCAAGGGAACCAGTACAGCGTGATTCAACAAATTCTACATACTCCAAGAATGATTAATATCTTATCCAAAATTCATTACACATCGAAAACTTGACTTTCTTAAAAATCACTTGTCGTCAGGTTTCAGACACACGGTTGATTCGATTATGTATCATTTTCTTCGGAGAGCAATTTTTCATCAGATGAATGAGTGAAACTGAGAATAAAT
Source organism: Euura saliciscinereae (assembly GCA_018420115.1). Lineage (NCBI taxonomy): Eukaryota > Metazoa > Arthropoda > Insecta > Hymenoptera > Tenthredinidae > Euura > Euura saliciscinereae. Next base: position 55,029 of record JAFFZH010014522.1, read on the forward strand.
ATCCTGTGATGAGTTACGGTCAGTTGTCGAAATTCGGCGACAATCTAGTCACTCTTTTGCTGATAACTCGGTACAAAAATTTTGTTTTCGATTTCCCTCATTCACACGATGAAGGATTGCTCTCCGAACAAAATGTGACGTCGAGAGACATCATCGGATCAACCGTGTGCCTGAAACCTTACGACAAGTGATTTTTGAAAAATCGATCTGTGATGATTTTTGGATGAGATATGAATGATTTTTGGAGTATGGAGAATTTGTTGAATCACGCTGCAGCTGTACTGGTCCCCTTAACTTCATTCGTCGCTTCAGAAATCACGTTTGAATAGAGGTCTTCTTTGGCCTGTCAAGGGTGACTCAAACCCCCATAAATGTTTGTTCCCTCTTTAGAAGTGGCTTCTCGAAAAGCAGATTGAAAATCATTGTATGACGACTTTTGACACGGCTGATGCGGCTCGGAGATGGACCTTCTAACCGTTTAGAGGAAGTCCGAAGACGACAATCTCGTCATGATATTGTAGTTTCTCTGTGTACAGAAACGCGAACGCGTCCAGCTGATGAGTTACTGGGGATTTGTGGCCACCATGTCCGTTTCTTGACATGGGTTGAATTTAATTTCGAGTCTGTCACAATTCTGGCTCGACAGACGACGTTGCTGAATAGGACAGCTCGTTGGTTCTCAAATTCTCTGCCTCTGTGGTGGTACATTTTTTAGGAATGAATGTACCGACTAAAAAAACGTCACTTTGCCTTTTCAAATATTTTTTGGTGTTTGCTGTTGTTAATTTCCAGTGACCTTCAAATCGCTCACTGACCCAAACGACGAACACGAAATTTCATACCCCAAACTTGCCGTAAAATCATTAGCGAACCGTGATGAATTGAAACCAGGGAAACCGAAAAACATGAAAATCGTACAACGAATGTATCATTCCTCCGCGATAATATGATCCTTTCAGTCGCAAGGTTCAGGTACACACGATTATGCAAAGTTTGAGTGAAGCGAAGTGTAGCAACGCCATCCGTGACCGTTTCTCTCGTCGCTCCTGCTATTCTTCAAGTTGTCCCGATCTTGTGGAATTCTCGCTGGCGGGGCTCGAATATTATCTCGCTATTTTTCTCCGCGGATGTAGGACAGTGAAAAAGCGACACGTTTAGGTGGCACTAATGATGAGAGCCAAAGAGCAGACGAGTGTCAGAAACTTAACGAGCGCTAGCGTAAAACCCCAAAGAGAAGGCAGGAGACGAACAGCAGGCTCTGAATGGAATAAGAATTACGTCCTGTAAATTACGAAGTTCCCCGCGGTCGGTCATCAGCATTAATTTCAACGTAGTTTTGACGTCAATCCCAAGTAAACCACTAGTTGATGTAGGAGAAATAGGGGCGAAGTGGGCAGCGAGATGTAAAATCGCATCTTTCTTAAAAATAACTATTGTTACTTTTTACTTCTTTCCGACGTTATTTAACCTACAGAGAAGAGAAGCCAAAAAATGCTGTAAAAAATTTGCATTTCGAACAAAAATTCAAGTAACCACGTTGTTTGGGAGTAGGCCACCCGAAGAAGTCCAGCCCAGACACAAAATTGAAAACGCCATTCTGTCAAATGACAGTAGGCGGTGGGAAGGTGGGACAAAACCGCCAAATGGGGAAAACTCGCCGACCCGAAAAAAAAAATTAAGAGTGAATTTTTTCTCGACGAAAAATTATGATTTCTATCAATTTTTTATGTATCGCTGAGGTTAGTACAAATTCTCGAAATGAGAAACTCTTCAGTAGGGTAATAATTAATTAATTGGTTCCTTTTCAGGGTGGGGCAAAACCGCCCACTCAGAAAAAAAGTAGCTAAATAGCATTTTCACGTCGTGGTGAATGAGATAAAACTGTATGCAGCGTGGTTCCACTGAAAACGATGCAAAACTGGAAGGGTAGGGCAAAGTCGCCCACAAGGGTACAAATTTCGTACAAAAAATGCAAAATTTGATATTGTTCATCGTTCTTGGTGAAACCACGCTGCATACAGTTTCATCTCATTAACCAGGACGTGAAAATGCCATTTAGCTACTTTTTTTAAGTAAACGGTTCTACCCCACCCTGAAACTTTTTCATTACTGTCAGCGGAGTCACATTGCATACAGTTTTGTACGATCCTCCTTGATGTGAAAATGCGAGTAACACAATTTTTTGGGTGGGCGATTTTGCCCCACCTGGCGCTTCTGTCCCACCTTTCCCTACTTAAAACACTGATATGAAAAGACATATCATCACATCAGCGTTATAGTGCGCCTAAACAATTCACAACTGGGTTGGGATCAGGCCTGCGGTAGTATTGGTATGGGTATGGCTGTGGTCTGGGGCGAACCAAAAGCCTTTATATAATTCTACCAACGATCACATCAACCACAACTCAGATCCTCTTGGAGGAGTAATAATTCCAACAAAAATCGTTACGATCAGATATTACAACTATTATTCTGTGGGACCGATCTTCTTTGATTCTTTGGGATGCTATCATGGCAGTGCAGCGGCAATGGTGATGAGTGGTCATCTCAAGATAGCCAAACACTCTTATCTGGTAGAAACGATGAACTTTACGTTCACCAGAACAATTTCTCTACGAATTGTAAATTACGGTACCAAATATTTTAGCCAGTTTTGGTCCGTTCGTCACCCAGCTCAGCAGGAAAGAAAGACCCGGTCAGCCTATCACCAAAACTCTGCTGCAGAAACGATAAGTGTTTCTTTCATGGAACCTGGAAAAGGTTAAAGGAAGCACACAAATTATATGAGTGGTAATGAGTGGGGTACGTATTATCGCTGAGCTATCCATAATGTTATGTGTCAGTTGGCAAATTGCTCTCTTGCGATGAAATGAGTCGATGAAAAAATTAAGAGCCTGAAAAAAGTCGACCGAGATCATGTGATTTTTCCTGACACTGCTTAGAGTGGCTATACCTCACGATAGTAAACGTTCAAATTGCAAATGCGAAGGAATTATGCAAACTCGTGTTATGAGGTTGAAGCCAAGGAGGGAATGAAGTCGTGATTAACGAGAAAAGTTTGAAGTCTGCCTCCGCGCAGCATCTGATTAATGCAATTCTGTACGACGAGTAGGTATATAGTCGTCGGTCAAAGTTAGGTTTTATGCTTCGTCAAAGTAAATCTAATCGTTTCAGAACACAGGCAGAAATCTCTGAAATTTGTCGAGCCATTACACTTCGTCGAATGGGCTGATTGTCAGCTGCGACTAAATAATTTTTTGTAACATCGTAACTGTTTCATTTTCCACTTTCGGACTTTTTTTTCGTGCGTACACAATTAGTACTGTTAGGCTCTTCGAATAATCTACAAACCCCAAACTTCTCTCCTCTCTGATTTTTCCAACATCTTGCAGCACTGAGGACCGCCGGATTCGATTCGACCTCCAAAATAAACTGAGTCAAACCTAAAATCGATGCCACACCAGAGTCGGTCTCTCTAAAAAATATTGGCTCTCGAAACCCACTAAGCGATGAAGAATAGGCAATGATTATTCAGCGAAGAGTAGACAGAATCGAACGATTCCCCCGAGTCCTCACAACCCCCGTCCAATTGGAGAAAGTTGGGTCGATGGAAATCTGACCATCCGTGGGGGATACTCATAATAACTTCACCTAACGGCAATGATAGCACCACAGAGCTGAACTGAGGTCCGAGTCATTGTGCGTAACAGAACGTATTAGCGACGAGAAAAATCCAGGGTCCTAAAGAAGTGTAATTCAGGAACCAAGGCTGCGTGTGCCAGTTTGGTACCACCACACCACTCCTTCCGCTTGATCCGATATCATTTTTCTTATAACTCGTAAAATCATCGAAAAAGATGGGTAGGGGAGACTGGGGAGGTTTGACCACCTTTTTCTAGCTTCGTCTCGTGCATCTCTATATTCGAATGATCGGTATGCGCAATGGTACGTTATCTTTGAGAATACTATGCAGAATATACCTGAATTATTTGATAATTTCTACGCCATTAGAAACAAAGTTATTTCCTGTTTGATCGAGGCGCGTGAATGTGGTCAAACCTCCCCATGTATGGGAGGTTTGACCAGGGCGATGGGAGGTTTGACCGCATGGATAAAAAAGGCACGTATCTTAGATATTGTAGCATGTATGATGTTTTTCAAGTTTTCATCATACTACATTAAACTAATGCAGGCATTAGGAAACATAAAATTTCAACAGTCCCTTATTTACCTTCATTTTTTTCTCCCGTACCACCAACCACCGCCCGTACTGCTACTTTTAGATTGATTTTACTTCGTAGCACTCTGCTTTCGAATTTCTTCAGCTATCCCGTCTCCTGGCATGCTTCGCAGTTTTCTTCGATGAAGTTTTTAATTGGGATTGAAATTAGCACGTAAATTGATATGGTCAAACCTCCCCTTCGAACATAGGTCAATCCTCCCTAACACTATTTTTTTGCTATTACAACAAAAAAATATATAATTTGACGATATTGTGCATTTATCACTCCGGCCATCTTTCAGAGGATAGTCCACTGAGTGAATCTGTGGTGAAACATTTCAATGAAATGTTGGTGGAACTGGCATATATCCTTAGGAAGGGACTGCAAAAATAACAATTTTTTTCGTCTTTTCCGTTATACATCTCTCAATCTGTTCTATGTATTTCAAACAGTTGCCGAACACATGTTTTATGTTTCATTCGACGTCATGAATATTTGACATCAAATAACAGTATTTGTTGGGCTGTCATAGCAACGTATGCATTACATGGTCAAACCTCCCGTATGGTCAAACCTCCCCAGTCTCCCCTATGCATAAAAATTCAACTCTTTCCAATCCAGAGTGAAAGCATTAATGCCAACAGAATCACGGTGCCAAGAACAAAAGCTTGAACACTTCGCGTTATTGCGAGATGCGAATAAATCGATTTGGATCGTACCACGATTATTAACGATTTGATCGGAAGCTTCAGCTGTAATCGTACGATCTCTCCATCTTGAACGTCCCGCTGAACGTTGTACGAATAGGTAAGTGATATGGGTAATGGCCCCTCCGAGCCCAGCCAACACGCGACTTATAGTGTAAGCATGTTCAGCTATAATCGATCCCCTTGATCGTACTTTTTTTTATTTCGATGATGTAATGCTATACTCCTTGTTGACACGTGGCACTTGATAGATCCTATTGCCTGGCTCACTTCCAGACCTCAGTGAAATGAATGGATTGATTTTGAGTCCCTTGGCGAGTATCGGAGTGCAGCTCATTGAACCTACAAAAGCTTGAGTCAAGTTCGTTTGGATCAAACTAAACGGTGAGTTCAGGGGCCATTCAACAAATACGTTCGCTTTTTTTGGGGGGGGGGAGGGGGTCAAGGTTCGTGTGACGTTACAAGTCATGGAGGGGGGGAGGGGGTGTCGGCAAAATGTGACGTTCGGTTTTTGCATAAAGAGTTCGTGTTTTGGCACAAGAATTCCGTAAATTCTGAAAAAATTGTTGAGTGCAGATAAAACCTTCCGTTTACTCAACGAATGAAAAAAAGAGCGAACCCGCACTATGTTTGGGATCTTTCTGTATAAAATACGCAATGATATTCAGATTTTGTATTTTTGATACCTCAACATGTTTCATTTATACGGACAATCTTGGAAATAGTTTGAATTAGATGGATCAATAGACAAAAAAGGGCTGGGGGGGTCGAGATTTGTGACGTATTATTTTGGGGGGGTCTACTGAAACGAACCATTGTTACACGGGGGGGCGGGGGTCTAAAATTGTCCAAAAAAGCGAACGTATTTGTTGAATGGCCCCTCAAGTGGGTACGGAGCTTGACTGGATCTGTTATACTCCTTTCAATATATCGCCTTACACAAACGCAAACGGCGGAAATTCCAAGTTGATCGTTCTGTTCTGATCTGATTCTTGGATCCCCATTGGTCGGCAACCTTGGAGTTCAAAGGGGAATTAATGGAATGCCATGGTTACAGTTGCCTCCCGAAAATGCCATGCTGAATGGAGTCAAATTCTTGGTATTGAGGGATTAGAAAATGTGTGACTTCGATCCCTAGAAGATTTAGTGTAATTGAGCATACAAATATTTCTGCGTCGCATACGCTTTACCTTGGAGTTATCATCATTCGTGAAATTTGGGTTCTGAAAAAGAATGCAATTATGCTGTTCTTTCATCAATTGAACAAAAATTAGAAGTAATACAAAATATTGAAAATGACGACTATGAAATTGTTCATGCTAAGCTCTATCGAAACAGTCACATTCCATTACCTACAATATTTCTAATTACTATTTTTGACGGATCAGAAATAATACGAGCAAGTATTCCGGAAGATGGGACAGTTATAGTTTATTCCTATTTTCATTTATTGCCAAAACACCAATTACTTTTTGTAACTATATTTGCTTGAAGCCTAACATAGTGTGTGACGTAATCTTCAGTGACCCAAGCTTGCGCACTGGTTTTCATCAATTCTTCCACCACAGTAGTAGAGTCTGAATATACTGAAGGATCGAGTAGGAAAGAATCCTTCATATTGGGGTCGACATCAGTCATTGCACAGCTTTGAGGCTCCCTGATGTGCAAATAGTGTGTTTGTTAGAACAGTTGTTCCTCTTGAGTTATTAATTAATTATAAAGCTATGAATGCCTTGAAGAGTTTTTCTTCGGAAAATTCCCCAAAAATAGAAGAGATCTTTCATGGAAATCTTGGACAAAGGGAAAAGTTTGTCGAACTGAGGTTTGCCCGGTTTCACTAATGACTCCACCTCCGCCTCCTTCGAGAAGATGAAATGCCCTAAACCTCTCCAATTTAAATATATAGGTATGTGTCAGTTTCATTTTCTATTCTGAAATATGCGCGTAATGACTGTGAGTATATCTCCTTTCTCTCAGAATTAGTTTATACAAGTATTACAGGAATACCCTTTTGAAGACGTTGTCTCGTACTTACACTTAATATTCAAATTCGAGGAATTCGATTACGCATCGGGGCCACCGTTGCCAGTTATTACAGAATATACATTACATGGTTTATCATCATATTACATAAGTGGGAATTAATTTGTTAAATTAATATTACAGTATCTCCAGATGTCTCTGCGTTGATACAACCATTGAGACAAATATCCACATGGGAGTAGGCTAGTTTTTGTGTTGATAACTTTAATTTTATTCGTTGCGTCATTTTTAGTAGTCACAGGTCAGTACCTACGCCACTTTTGTTTACCTTTTAAGAGCATGCTGGAGTCAGGCTTTACCCACCGTACCCGGTTTTCACTTGTTTTCACTGATATCAAAGCCTACGCGTCACGAACGCGAAAAAGAATTAGTTAGCGGTATTCTATATTGAATTCCGAAGATTTATATCGCAAAACTTCTTCATTTCATGCACTAATAGAGAAATTCTATTGTATTCTGCATAAAATGATGATTGTCGATGTCAACTCGTGGTCGCGGCCATATTGGGCGTTCATCATTTTATGAAAAATACAATAGAATTTCTCTATTAGTGCATGAAATAAGCAAGTTTTGGAATATAAATCTTCGGAATTAAAAAGAAGGCCCTCTTCAGAACGACAATATTTTTATTCGTGAAACATACAGACACTCCTTACATTACAACAAAATTCCCAGAATACTTACAATATTACAATTTAATACATTTTGATTAGTGGAATTGCAACTCACAGAAAGAAAAACAATGGACGATTGCAGAAAATTTGAATAGGAGATTTTGTCCGGCTCTCAAGGAACCGCTGAAAGGCTGATTGCCATATAAGTAATATGTCACTGGTAAATACGTTTGTGCAAGATTGGTCGTTTATTGTTGGGTATTCTACCGGAAATAACAAGAAAATATTTTATGAAAATGCTTACGCTCCGATTTACCGGATTTCATCTCGTTGAAACGTAATTGGAATTTTTCTCAGATTTCCTTTGAGACCAAAGACGCGGCTATCCTCGTTGTATCGCACAAGTTCTTACTTATTAATCTGCCACCGCTTTGAAGCTATACAGAGCCACGGCTGGAACAAAATTAAAATGATACAATACAGTGGAAATGATACTGATGTACTTATGCTACAGTAGTAATACAGCCGCAAACTGAATGTTTGAACGCACTTTGCGTTCTCCTAAAACTCTCAACGTATAAAATAATCACCTTAATTTCCTGCCCCAGACCTAAACAAACTTACGAGTTACGGAGGACTTGGGTCGCCTGAGGTTTGGGTTTACAACTAGTTCAGGCACTTTTGTCAGTCCAACTTACAATTAGGTCATGTGATGGGTAGGGATGCGTGCGTTAAATGTTACTACAAACAGAGTGAATAAACAGAGTGTATGAAGTTTCAATGAAAACATTCTAGAACGATTATGATATTTAGGGAACTGAAACACAGTGATACGATCTGTTGCCTGCTCTGTGGACCGAGTGATCCAAAAAAACAAGCAATCCAGCAATCGAGGAATCCGCAAGCTGCACTTTCACGCGTGACTCCGAAAGGGCAATGTAACGCAACGCTCGCAAGATGGCACTGCGAGTGAATGATTGTGCGGATTGTACGTGTATCGCTATCTCTCAGAAGTTCCGGGAACCAGATCTGTTACTATCCTCCCTCTTCTCCTCGTAAGCCCATATCGTGTTCTTTTGCTGTGTATCTATAATAACAAATTTTTTGGTCATCAAGAAAAGTGATGAATAGGCTATATGAGTAACAGTAACTTGTTTCATGTCACTTCAAGAGGAAGCTTTAGTCAGTCCTTTACCAACCACGTTATAGTTTTTTCCTCTCAAATTTTCCATGTAACTTTGTAACTTCGTGATGTGAAATGGGTTCGCTAAACAATTGATGATAGATAGGTTCTAAACTGGCATCTAAAATTCACGAATATCAACTTCTGCAGAATCGCGAATCATCGGGAAACTGTTTATTTTTCTGAAATGTAAAAGTTTCTTAACTGCACTATATGTCGCAGCTGCGTATAACAGTAACTTGCAGATTCTGCAGAAGTTGATATTCGTGAATTTTAGATGCCAGTTTAGAA